>RPFO01000188.1:2146873-2344373 GCA_009746045.1 Mesostigma viride
ATCGGGGGAATGATTAGTACAGGCCCATGGAGCCACTACAGGCTGCCTGGCTTTTTGAGTTCTATGCAGCCTGGTAGTCACAGGAAGCGTGGGTCAAGTGATGGGGGATCAGGCTGTCCACCACGATAAATCCAGCATATGCAGCCACTGACTAAAAATGACTTTCATGCAGACGTAGAAAATTGCAAAATTACGGGGAAAAAAGTAAATAGGGACCCGACGTACCTCATTGTATGTTCGTTGTTTATTACGTACCTCAAACACCAGCAAGTTTATAAAAAGCACATGTCATCTCAATGCTGTGCGAGTGCACCTAAGGACCAGCTACTTTCCACCTTCACATTACGATCCGCAAGTAAACAGGACCCACGCACCTCGTTGTAGTAGTCGACCGACATCTGCGAGTACAGCACCATTTGGATGCTGTGCGAGTGGACGGTCATGTCACGCGTGGGGCCCAGGCCCAGCGCCTCTGGGTAGTGGTCGCCCCTGAGCGTGATGCCCAGCTGGTGGCGCACCGTCTCGGCCACAGGGCACTTGGCGTACATGTCAGGAACATCGTTTTGCCCTGCACGCATGTTGTCGTTGCATTGTATATACACCGCAGCTACCAGAAATGAGCATTGATACTTTTCAAGCTAATTTTCTGGTCCTTTATGATGGAAGGGATGGCTTGTAAGGTAATGGAAGGGATGATACAGGAACTATTAAGGGACTCGCGGAACCGGAAATTCAGTGGAATAAAGAAAACATTGAATTATACCGTGCGCACCTTACATAATTTGCCCGCCTCGGTGGTCCTAATTTCTATCATTGATATCCTAATGGCAGAGCGCTTTGAAACGCTGTAACAACCAAATAAACATTAAGGATTAAAAAAAAAAGTTGAAGTCCTGGACCATTGATCCAAGTAATAAAATGCTAATTACCTCATCATTGACTTGAGGACCCTGGGGAACTCCCTGATAAAGCTACCAATGTGGGCCATGTATTATTCAGGACACAATGTTAATGGGTATTAAAGCGCAGAATGAAGCAAAATCCACCAGATATAATGGCCGTTACGTTCCTATACTATGACCAGTATAGCAGTTCTATCATTATTGTTATATACGCCACACACTGATATCATAAGGGAAATATGTCTCCATATGATCCTGGCCCACTGTTAGAAGTAGCGGAGATTCCGCATCATTCCGGGGGTTGCTGCGGCTTTAGTTCCTGTGTGGATGAGTGGCATGGAAAAATTAATAGCTAGAGGCTATACAACTGACTTAGTATGTTGGATTCCTAGTATCTATAACTAGCTGTCGAATTTTTATGCGGCACATCCTGCTATTCGCTAGAGGCTATACAAGCAAGTCTTTATGGGAGCCTCCAACTCAGGATCACTACTTGTAAGGATTGAGGAAGGCAAATTGTTGACACGAGACCGCCAGCACTGTAAGAGGACTCGGGGTCAGCCACTGCCATATGAGAACAGACCTCGATCCTAGCAATGTTTATGTGTGTACATATACATACACTTACGTACAAGTTGCTCCTAGTAGCCATTAGCAGCAAACAAGTCTGTAGTATAGCATAACAGCTAGCCAACACAAGTATCACTATGAGGAATTAAATCCTCAGTAGTTGTTTAGGATTACATGCAGACAATCCTGATATTCTGCAGATTGCAGCCATACTTGGTGGGCTTGTGCAGTTGGACAGGTCGATCGTGGTCGCGTAGAGGACGAAGAGGTCGTCGCACACCACGAGCTGGAGGTCCAAGTATACCTGCGCCCCCGTTCCTGCACACCCACCCAGTATGCGTGATCCAGTCACGGCGATGGTAGTGGCGAATCCTTTAGCGCAGACCATGATGGGCGTAATTCAGTACCTTAGCCAGGAAACATGACGTTCAAGGCACTCCGCATGTGAAAAGGGCACTCTCTGCATCTGACTGACAGGGCGGGGATGGGCAGCAACCAGTGACAAATAATGGCTTTGCCTGCGCGGGCAAAGTCCCAACGGCGTTGCACAACCTGTGTGTGAACAAGCCTTGTAAGCCCGGCTAGGTGTATTCATATGAATACGAGCTCAGTGGGTGTACTCAATAGGACCGGGAGCTAGTCGAGTCCTCTACAAGTCCTAATTTTAGTGACGACGGTACACTCCGTACCGTACCATGTGACGCATGTCAGCAGGACTAGAGTAGTCGAGCTCAGGGGACCGTGCACTACGTACGTGCATATGACTACCATGCAGCTTACGAGGGGCGAGACAGCTGATGGTCAACAGGAGCATATTGCGCCGACGGCGGGTCTATGTCGGCAAGGTTAACCAGCAATGGTCACTGGCGGCTGGCCAGTGAAACAACGGGAATGCGAAGGATACATGTAAACACGATGAAGTAGTAATAATAACAACCCGCAACCAACACAACTGACCACAGCCACAACAAGGAATCCATAACCTTCAAGGAGCAAATTTTAAGCAAATTTAGATGTTCTCATTCTCTCCAAATAGTCTCCATGAAACAATGAAGATCAATACAATCTAACTCGAATTATATTGTTGGTGCCTAGGCATACCAGCAAATCAGCATGCATGCGGGTGGCAGTATTAGAGTGGTATAACGAGTAGTACCAACCAGTGATATATACACAACAAACATCAGCGACCCTACATCATGCATGGAGCAACCCAAGTACTAGCGCGCCAGCATAATTTTGCACCATGATTCACCAGGAAGGATCCAACTGTCACACACCTGCCAGGGGCCCCTTGGAGATGGGAATGGCGAAACCGGCCACCCACAGCCCCAGCATCGCGTGCCGCAGCTCAGGCGGGCGCAGCACCCTGGACACACGAAGCAGATTCGCATTCTGCGTGGGCGTGTCATAGAATATGCTGGCCGACTGCGCAAATGTGTAGTGGTCCTCAAACAGCACCTCGTTCAGCCCGATGAACCCGGTCGGCTGCCCGTAGCTGCGCACCCTGAGGTTGAACATGCCAGTTTTCATGACCGACTCCTCGAGGCTGCGCTCGGGGAACCAGGAGCCATACTTGGGCGCCACACCGCCGGTTGCAGGGTCCCAGCTGGGTGTTTTCTCCCACGAGCTGGTCCAGAGGAACTCGCCGTTCTGCCATTGGATCATGTATAGGCATGCATCGTGGAGTTTGTAGTCCGCATGCATGGTCTTTTATGCTTATACATAGTGTCACACACCCCAGTGGGATGAATCAGTGTTGGTTGATTGGGTGGGCAGTGTATTCTTACCCACGGGCGATGTATACACTGTCAGCATGCATGAAGTCTGTAGCTGGCCGCGTAACACGGCAGCACGCAATGCAGATTCTCATGCCTCAGTCGACACGTTAACAAAAACGTTTCATGGTGGCATACTTGAGTACTTTATTACTCGTGACATGCTCCTCCCTTGATCAACGTACCGCATGGCACACACGCACACAAGTTAGCTTTTAAGTAGCCGTAGGCCTTTTGCTCCGCTCGGCAAAGGTCCGTACACCGTTGTACGGTACTTATACCGGGACTAACCACTCTCCGGTATCACCCAATATTCGTATCGTACGGACCTTTGCCGAGCGGAGCAAAAGGCCTACGGCTACTTAAAAGCTAAATACACAAGCACTAGCTCCAGTTGCGCCGGGGTCTGACAGACCAGGGGCCGGCATGGGCCGTGTACATCCAGAGGCCCTGACAAGGGTGGATACAATCGAGCGGCTACAGTGAGGCTCACTAGTACATAGAGGCTCTAGCTCAGGAGTGCCAAGGTCTCACGTCTAACATCAATCCTATGATAAGAAGTAAAGACTTACCTGCATCGAGTACGATGTGATCCACTCGGGGATGATGTGGTAGAGGAGAATGGACCGCAACTCGTCGCGGTGCTCGGGCTGGGAGAGACGGATCAGCTCCTCCTGACTCAGCCGCCACCACGCGCCGTTGCTGGGCGCCAGCACGGTGAGGCCCTTGTCGCCGTTGGCACGTGGGTTGTCCAGGATGTCCCCCAGCCCTGCCAGCCGGAAATAGTAGGCGGAGAGGGAGAGTACGTTGTCCATCCCCTCAGAAAACACGCGCTCGATCGTGAGGTCCATGTAGTGCTGGGCAGTGTTGTACGAGGCCTGCGCCAGCTGTCCCATGGAGTAGATGATCCCATTCGATGTGCGCACGATCCCCTGGGTCAGGTCGACGGGATAGCTGTTCATGGTCAGCACGCCATTGCGGTAGTTGATGCGCAGCTGTGACTTGTACGTGCGGCGCGGCTCTGCAATCGCAGCAATGTCAGGGTCGTCGTAGTAGGTTGACTTGTCGAGGATCTGGCCTCCCTCGGCACTCGTGATGTCGTCAAACGTGACCACACGGCCGGGGAGCGTGTGGTGGCGGATGCAGTATTCGTACGACCCATTCTGGTCGTAGCAGTTTTCAACCACGGGGAACGGGTGACAGTTGCCGACCGTCTGGCACAGGCTGTCAGCGAGTCCCTGGATGAGCGCATCGGACACGATGAAGACTGTGTGGGGGCCGGTGATCATCGCGGACGCAGTGGCCGAGAGTGTGTAGCCGCTGTACGCGCGACTAAGCGCCGGGTTGGATGCCAGGTACTCAAGCGTGGTCCCCGCGTACGTAGTGACGGTGGGCGGGGACGCTGGCAGCACATAATAATAGACGCATCCACAGCAGATTCCACGTGAGATGACACGGCAATGAGCACCGAAGAATTGAAAAGAAGGGAATAAAGGGAAAAATTGACAAAGATTAGCATCAAAGAATAAGGTCTGAGTACAATCTATAGTCGTAATGAAGGAATCATCTTAAATTTCCAACCGTTGAGGAATATAGTGAGGAATCAGAAAACTAGGTCCGTGATACGATGAATGTCCTCCATGATACAATGAGGCTTGCACAGCGTGCAGCCGACTGGCTATATAATGCTACATGGAGAGGTACAGTCAAGACCAAAGGCTGTGCACCCCTGCTAGGTCAGTGATCCTGCAGCAGGCTCAATTTAATCAATTCCAACTCAAGGTCACAACTTGTGAATATTGCACATGCACTTGCCCTGCTGTACAGCCAGCCACACTGGCTCAATCTAAAGCCGGCCACAAGTCAAATGTTAGGTGGAGAGGCATGAAGAGGGTAGGGAAAACAGTAGTTGGATGCAACTAATTCAACGGAGGGAATAATAACTAATTCAACGGGGGATAATTAATTAATTCAACGGAGGGAAACAAAAAACGAGTGACCTGCACATGCACAGTCACCGCGGCTCGAATTATGTGTTTGGATTGGGAGAGGAGACTAATGGGTTTTACACAATGCCTTGTGCTTGGCCTTGCTACCCACACACCTTGCAGGTGCTGAAAGAAAGAGAGGTTGAAGACAATTTACGTGGAAGAATAAATGGCTTTATTAGATTATAATAGTTGGAGAAGAGCTTGAATGGAGGTTGAATGGAGGTGAAATGGAGGTTGAATGGAGGTACCTGCCCTTAGGGGGCAGTTTCCTTTTATACCTTTTAGGCTAGGAAGGATGACATCAGCAATGACATCATCACAGAAGCTTGTAGAAACATCCTAGCATAATCCTAGCATATTCCCAGCATATTCTCAGTATATTCCAGGAATATTCCTGGCATATTCTTAGAACATTCCTAGAACATTCTAGACTTGATCCAATGAGCTGGCATAATAGCTAGATGCCAAGTGTCTACGTAATAATGTGCCACATAACATAATTAATAAAGTGACACATCTCTTCTCCTTGGAGTGACAAGTGTCATGCAATGAGTCTACCCACTTGTCATCATGTAAGTCATAACATGTGTCATCATGAGCTTCCAACACTTGTCAGCTCATGGACCAAACACTTGTCCAATAGGCCATAGCACCACTTGTCAATCAAATACGTGATGCTACTAGGCTGACTCAGGTTACAAGTCATCCATGTCCAAGTATAGGACTATGGCACATGAATATTGATCAGCTCATTGAGCCCGTTCCATCTAGCTCATCATAGCTATCAAATTCCCAGTCCATATGGAATAAATCCAACAAGAAATAAATCAGGCTGGGATATATTGTGGCCAGGTGGATATAATATCCCTAACACCCCCCTTAGCCACATGGGCACAATGCAAAAGATGACTGGGTAGGTGGAATCTCAACACCCCCCTTAACCACATGCTCGTAGCATGCCGTCCAGTTGCTAGCATGGTGCAACTGAAAATGAAGATGCCGTCCTCGTGAAACGCTTGAAGCTCCAACATGCGGTCATGAGCCGCACTACCGCCACTGATCCCCCCCGGCAACGCGAATGAGTGTCCTACCATAGCAGCAACGCACTAGCTGCCCATCCTGGATGGCTGATACCCAACCCTTAGTTGGAAAAAGTGCTCTAGATGCTACATTCCCCCCTCACTCAAAGCGGCTGCCCATGGACACAATAGGGGCACACAGTCCCACACATATAATACGGCAACACATGCCAACAAAGAAAGTCCCTATGAGCTAACCCAAACGGTATAGAGGTAGGGTAACGGCAACAACACGTGCTGTACACACACGGAGCAACATAACATACGCCATCTCACAAATAAATGACACCAACATCACGTTTTACGCCAAATAAACGGGGTGAGCAAACAAACATTGGCAACAAATGCCACACAAACAAGGTACAATACAACCTTCAACACAAACACAGTGGCCATAACAGATAAACACGCTTCATAGCAAAGAAAACAGGACGTGCAAAACATTACCGCCACAAAGGCGAACACAGTAACGATTACTTCGTCACGATTCACAAATCATGCCCGAGAGTAAACATTACGTCCGACATTACAGGCTATGCCGAAATGCACAGCCAAATTCGACACAAAGGACGTAAGCATTTGCATACAAGCAATGCTCTCAGCACAAAACAAAATAACACACGCGTCACAGGCACTTTACTTACGAAAACAAGTCGTAGACGACGATACAACGGCGCTTCACTACGCCGCAGACAGTGCCACAAATAGCGTGCAAAAACTCTGGATATACACTCCAGGTACGTAGAAAACGTCTCGTGGGAACAATCCAAAATGCGTGGGCCATTGCCACTGAACGCATGGCAAAATAAACACATAATTGCTGGAAGAACACAAAGAAAGAACCAGAAACGCAGGCTTACGGCGCCTCACAATTTCCAGCAAACACGACACAAAAGTCGACATACAAGTTCATTTCCCACAGACAAAACATTAGGGCAACCTTGAGAAGTGGGGTCTGTGCATCCTGGGCGACAATTTCCAAGGGTCGTTGCAGCTAGCGCAGTTGCAAATGCCATGGCCTGGCCGAACACCGTAAACTGACCGACGTGATACCTTGGCAGCATTTTGCACCTGAGTTGACCGTTGGTGCTTGACAGCACTTTGGCTGACAGGTCGCTGTCCACGTCGTTGTCGGCTCGCTCGAGGCCTCGCGCCAGCACCGGACTTGGCAGTCCAGGACTTGGAAAAATTTGCAGCTTGGTCGATTTCGCCCTCGCGTCACGAATTTGTTCCCCCTCAGTTAGGCTGGCAGCGTTCGAGCGCCGCGCCTTTGGTCTGGTCGCCGGACTTTGGTTACTAGCACCAGTATCACCTGGTATGCTGGCGGCGACAACGCGCTCCGCCTGCACTGGGCTGTTCTGGACCGCGGTTTCTGGAAGTACTTCAGCGTCTGACACGGACTTCTCCATTGCGCTGGAAACTTCTCGAATTGGCGTGAACTTCCACTGGGCCGGCGCAGAGTATATAAAGCCACGCAGTGTGCGAGTAATGCCCAGTAGGCCGCCCCCGATCCCGCATACACGGGCAAGCATGGCCAGTATGACCGTTAGGCCCACGGCCAGCCACTCCGCCGCGTGTCCCGAGGCACGTG
Source organism: Mesostigma viride (assembly GCA_009746045.1). NCBI lineage: Eukaryota > Viridiplantae > Streptophyta > Mesostigmatophyceae > Mesostigmatales > Mesostigmataceae > Mesostigma > Mesostigma viride. Next base: position 2,154,785 of record RPFO01000188.1, read on the forward strand.
AGATGCTGCGCTCGCTGCTCGCCATTTTCTGCCCTTGACAGGCAGCGTCGACGTCCTTGAAGCTCGTCGCCGAAGATTTCAGCTCTGGGATGGCGTCCATCGCTGCGTCCGCACCGCGCGCGGGCAAAAAGTAGGTGTTGTTCCTCGTCACGATGCTGCAGGGCCTGCTGTCCAGCACAGCAACCCGCTGGCGAGGTCGACGTTGTGGCCATCCTTGACGAGCTGGCCGACAGATAAAGTCGGGTGCTCAGCTGGAACGAGCAGCGCGTTTTGGAGGTGCACGTCTGCCTCCTGCCCGGCAGCTTCAGTTTGACAGTCCCGATGGCTGTCGCCTTCAGTTGCCGCCTGAGCCGGCGATTTCCCTGTCATGAGGGTGCAGGCACACGAAGTCCGACGGGCATGGCGTCATGTGACAGCTCGCTGCGGAATCCAGCACCCAGCTGGTCGGTGCTTTCTTTTCATACTGCGTGAGTGCAGCAGCATCCGACGGCGATGGCGACTCGGCGATGGTGGCGAAGACGAAGCCGGACCGCTCCGCAGCCTCCTCGGTGATACGCGCCTCGCTGGCACCTGGTGAGTGCTCCTTTCTCGCTTGGTTCCGTCGCGTTGCCTTGTTCTTGCGTTCTTGCTTCAGCTCCGGATGCTTCTCCCAGCACTGGGTGTCCACGTGCCCGGCCTTCTTGCAGTAATTGCACCGCCTCTTTCCTCCACTTTTCTTCGTAGTAGTGTGGAAAACCTGGCCGTTAGGGGAGCCCTCCTTCTTTGCTTGAGCAGAACGCCTTCCGTGCAGTAGCTCCTCCGCCTCCAGCAGCGCAGTCTTGACCTCCTTTAGCGAATCCTCCTCTCCAGTTAGGACCTTGACCAGGTCACAATAGGCCGATGCTAAGGCCTTCAACACAGCCTTGATTTCTTCCCATTTCCTCAGAGACCGCCCATCAAACGTTGTGATGGACTTGCTTGTTGCCCGGAATTGCTTGTAGCACGCTTCCTTGGTAGCCATGGTGTCTTCAGTCGCCAATGGAACTGGATGTCTCTGGGTTCACAGTGGTCTTCTTGTTCCTCAGTAACAAACCTCCGATACCATGTTTGGATTGGGAGAGGAGACTAATGGGTTTTACACAATGCCTTGTGCTTGGCCTTGCTACCCACACACCTTGCAGGTGCTGAAAGAAAGAGAGGTTGAAGACAATTTACGTGGAAGAATAAATGGCTTTATTAGAATATAATAGTTGGAGAAGAGCTTGAATGGAGGTTGAATGGAGGTTGAATGGAGGTACCTGCCCTTAGGGGGCAGTTTCCTTTTATACCTTTTAGGCTAGGAAGGATGACATCAGCAATGACATCATCACAGAAGCTTGTAGAAACATCCTAGCATATTCCTAGCATATTCCCAGCATATTCTCAGTATATTCCAGGAATATTCCTGGCATATTCTTAGAACATTCCTAGAACATTCTAGACATGATCCAATGAGCTGGCATAATAGCTAGATGCCAAGTGTCTACGTAATAATGTGCCACATAACATGATTAATAAAGTGACACATCTCTTCTCCTTGGAGTGACAAGTGTCATGCAATGAGTCTACCCACTTGTCATCATGTAAGTCATAACATGTGTCATCATGAGCTTCCAACACTTGTCAGCTCATGGACCAAACACTTGTCCAATAGGCCATAGCACCACTTGTCAATCAAATACGTGATGCTACTAGGCTGACTCAGGTTACAAGTCATCCATGTCCAAGTATAGGACTATGGCACATGAATATTGATCAGCTCATTGAGCCCGTTCCATCTAGCTCATCATAGCTATCAAATTCCCAGTCCATATGGAATAAATCCAACAAGAAATAAATCAGGCTGGGATATATTGTGGCCAGGTGGATATAATATCCCTAACATTATGGTACGCAGGCAAAATCTTCAACCGAATTGTGGACCAAGATGTAACCCTGGCACCCGCCCAGCCACCCACCCGCCCAGCCACCCACCCACCCACCCACCCACCCACCCACCCACCCACCCACCCACCCACCCACCCACCCACCACCCACCCACCCACCCACCCACCCACCCACCCACCCACCCACCCACCCACCCACCCACCCACCCACCCACCCACCCACCCACCACCCACCCACCCACCCACCCACCACCCACCCACCCACCCACCCACCCACCCACCCACCCACCCACCCACCCACCCACCCACCCACCCACCCACCCACCCACCCACCCACCCACCCACCCACCCACCCACCCACCCACCCACCCACCCACCCACCCACCCACCCACCCACCCGCCCCCCCCCGCCCCCCCCGCCGCCCGCCGCCGCCCGCCCGCCCGCCGCCCGCCCGCCCGCCCGCCGCCCGCCCGCCCGCCCGCCCGCCCGCCCGCCCGCCCGCCGCCGCCCGCCGCCCGCCGCCCGCCGCCCGCCGCCCGCCCGCCCGCCCGCCCGCCCGCCCGCCCGCCCGCCCGCCCGCCCGCCCGCCCGCCCGCCCGCCCGCCGCCCGCCCCCGCCGCCCGCCCAGCCAGCCCTAGCAGCCAGCCAGCCCGCCGCCCGCCGCCAGCCGTCCGTCCGTCCGTCCGTCCGTCCGTCCGTCCGTCCGTCCGTCCGTCCGTCCGTCCGTCCGTCCGTCCGTCCGTCCGTCCGTCTATCCCCTCCATCCATCCATCCATCCATCCATCCATCCATCCATCCATCCATCCATCCATCCATCCATCCATCCATCCATCCATCCATCCATCCATCCATCCATCCATCCATCCATCCATCCATCCATCCATCCATCCATCCATCCATCCATCCATCCATCCATCCATCCATCCATCCATCCATCCATCCATCCATCCATCCATCCATCCATCCATCCATCCATCCATCCATCCATCCATCCATCCATCCATCCATCCATCCATCCATCCATCCATCCATCCATCCATCCATCCATCCATCCATCCATCCATCCATCCATCCATCCATCCATCCATCCATCCATCCATCCATCCATCCATCCATCCATCCATCCATCCATCCATCCATCCATCCATCCATCCATCCATCCATCCATCCATCCATCCATCCATCCATCCATCCATCCATCCATCCATCCATCCATCCATCCATCCATCCATCCATCCATCCATCCATCCATCCATCCATCCATCCATCCATCCATCCATCCATCCATCCATCCATCCATCCATCCATCCATCCATCCATCCATCCATCCATCCATCCATCCATCCATCCATCCATCCATCCATCCATCCATCCATCCATCCATCCATCCATCCATCCATCCATCCATCCATCCATCCATCCATCCATCCATCCATCCATCCATCCATCCATCCATCCATCCATCCATCCATCCATCCATCCATCCATCCATCCATCCATCCATCCATCCATCCATCCATCCATCCATCCATCCATCCATCCATCCATCCATCCATCCATCCATCCATCCATCCATCCATCCATCCATCCATCCATCCATCCATCCATCCATCCATCCATCCATCCATCCATCCATCCATCCATCCATCCATCCATCCATCCATCCATCCATCCATCCATCCATCCATCCATCCATCCATCCATCCATCCATCCATCCATCCATCCATCCATCCATCCATCCATCCATCCACCCACCCACCAGATTTGTGTCTAGTTTTTTGCAAGCATAAGTTCAGACTCTGGACAGGCCGTGATCGAGCACCAAAAATGGGCTCCGCCAATGTAAGTTTCAACATGTTACAACGCACGTTACTTGACATTACATATATAGATAGTGAAGTATCCATATTGCTATTACTAACTCTCCAATGCATGGTAGCAACTCAGTCCATTGAAACGGACTGAGGTAAAATTGGATGTTGTGTCACTTGTCAGAGAAGCCACAATTCTAGTACCGTGTGTTACAGTAGAAGTGTGCACCTGCAAGACTATGTCGATAAAGAAGTACTCCACCCATATTTGACCATTAGATACCTTTTCCCGCCATGTTTGTACGCGCCGCAACTCGATCAGTCGGTTCTAGTGGCTTCATGAGTGAAAGTAAAGTCAAGCCACTAGAACGGCGTGAGTACCATCCGAGAGCTAATAAGTGCTGGCCACGGCGTCATTTGTATTATGCTTTACAACTAGTGGCACGGTTTGTTTGGGCGTGTACAAGGTTTATTTGTACATGGTTACGCGCACAAATATAAGGGCCACTTTACTACGGTATCCATACTGTACAGCTTCGTACTTTGCTATTAAACAAAGTTCCAAATACTTTAAACTGAACCGCTATTCCTCCTACGTTCCAGATAATAGCACATTAATAGATCAAAGTAGCTGTACAGCTAGTTCCCTGACGCTCAACATGACCGGTCGGTCTGCATGAGCATCGTATTGCAGTTATAGTCGACCGTGACACTTTGCCAGCTTCATCCAAGTGACTGATGTTCAAAATATACAAAGTTTATTCATGCCCCCCTGACCGCCGACTTCATCAAGAAGTGTTGCCGGCTCCGGGAGAACCGCCTGGACCTGGAGGGCCAGCGGGCCCCATGGTCGGCGCGCACCTGGACGTCATGTTGGCGCCAGCGCGTGTCTTTGGCGCTGACCCGGGCGATGGCTGATCATGACATCCTGCTCCGCCGTACGCAGGCTGATTTTGCGGTACGCTGCATGGCTACTAGGTTATGGCAGTCAGGTGTTTCAGTCGGTAATCTGGCTTACATAGTGATTTGACGCGGTGGCGCCGGCTCTGTATATAGGTTATAGCTTGGCGTTTGCTTTGGTTTGGTTTGGGTGCTTTCACTCTGCTGTAAGTAACTATGCTCTTTAATATATATATAAACAACGATAAAACGATATATAGTTTCAGTTACACTAGTTGTTTCAGTAGGTTTATATTCCTGGCTATAAAGTAGCAGCTTGCATGTATAGTGATTTGCTGCAGCTACTCTGCACATAGATTATATTGGCGCTCGATCGCTTTTGGTTCGGTTTGGGTGCTTCAGTTCACTCTGCTGTAAGTATAAATATTTATGTTTTTCTACGTAGATCGATACTAGCTAGTACTAACATGGTAGTATTTGTTTATTATACAACGACGTCGATCGCGACGTCCCGGGCTAGGCTGGCTAGCTGTCCGCCTGTCCCGGGCACTTCCGGCCACGTCGACGACGTGGTCGTCGACCTTAAAATTAACTAATTGACGCCATTGGCGAGAAACTGGACTACGCATAGAAACAGGGTCTCGTAGATCAACCCCAAAATTAAATTTGACTAGTGCAATCGACAGATCTCTCAAAGGGAATTCCAAATCTGCCCTTGGGTAGTCGAAGGTCGGTTTCCGACCATGAGGTGATAGTCTTGTTACGAGACTGGCAAAAATGGCTCTTACGTCATTCTCTTACGCGCCAAGTAAGCCAAAGTCAAGAATGGCAAGTAGGAGGTGGGGGGGTCTGATCTCAAGTTTAAGTAGCGCAATCGATAGATCTCGGGGAGGGCAGTCAGGATCTGCCATTACAATGCCAAACCACGGTCCAAACATGGAAGATAGGGGTAAAAAGTTGTCGGAATCTGATACATTTTGGGCCAAAAATTAAATAATTCGCCAAAATGTACATTTCTGCTACGGTAGTCCAGTTTCTCGCCAATAGCGTCAATTGCGATTCTGATTACAGTCATTCCCGCGTTAAGTTGCGATCGCCCCCTAAAACTTGGCGCCGCAACTTAACCGCAACGTAACCGGCGGGAACGCAACTTAACGGTAGAATTAGGCTAGCAGCCCACCACCTCCTCCTCTGACGGACATCTATACGGCATTCGACAGCTCTCGTCAAGCCCGATCCAGCTGCAGCGTCAAAGCCGGCCAAAGTCTATTTTCCAGGCCAGATATTTTAGACAAAGGCGGCCATTACGGTAGTCGTATGCCATTACAGTAGAGGACAGTGTCAGGATATGCCCCAATATGCCTGACAGTCTTTTTATTGAGTGTGCTAGTTTCGGGTATACCGGAACTTATATGACTATTTTCTGCTACATTTGACTAAATATATTTCCAGTGGTGTTAGCTGACATCCGATTTCCAGCGGTGTTAGCTGACATCCGTACCGTACCTAGTGGTACTGTAGCCGCCTGACAAAATTTGCCTGGATCTGCGCTTCGCGCCGACCCTATGTTCACTAAGTGCTGCCCTGGAGGCGCAATGTCCTTGTACTTGCATACTAGTGACCCGACGCGTCATTTTAGTGTTGATGTAAGCCACCCACTTGTGTGTGGCGGCTGGATGCACTCTAACTTATACCGTAGATTATTTCCAGATCGACGGATACTGTGACAGTGTGTTTTTCCACTTAATGTTGCCCCTGCAATTGTCATGGCTACCCGTTTGAACGCCGACTCAAAGTCAATATATATAATCAGTAAAGCATTATTCGATCTTTAAGCCTGCCACCTGTCCTACATTTTGACATGGTATCGAGCGGGGTGGCCAACTAAATTGCTGCAACTGGTCCCATTTATCGGGCAAATTGACTCCCTGAATCCGACGTCGGCACTTTATGCCAGTCGTGCATATCCTTGACGGGCTTCCCTGTATCGAAATTCAAGAACTCCAGTATTTAGACGATCGTCTCTATCTCGTATTCGCTGTTCTCAACCATCGTCGCATATTAATATTAATCTTTACCATTACGGATTGAGCGTCTCCGGTTTTCTCGGTTGTTTCCAGATTTTCACCTTGCCGAGACTCGGTTGTGACCAGATTTTAACCTTGCCGAGACAATCATGTCCGCAGCCGCGACAGCAGCAGCTACGAAAGCGACGAAAGATCTCAACATCTTACAGGCCTGCAAAAATATTACACAGTTCGACGGCCTCGACCCAGTAAAGTGGGATAACACGAAGATTCCTTTTCTGGCCGTAGTGACAGCATTCGGGATGCTGTCTGTCCTGCTTGGCACCGAGGTCAATGAGGAACGCGACCTGATTCTTTTTGCGGCCCTTTGTCAGTGCCTCGTTGGACCGGCACTCAAAGTGGCAAACAGTGTTACTCAGAAAACTGGCAGCGTGGCATATCATCGCATCTGTGAAGAATATGAGCATCTCAAACTGCAGATGAGCAACCGGCGAGCACTACGCCGCAAGCTAAATCGAATGAAGCTGGAACCCGGCGTCACAATGCGGCAATATATAACCGACGGGGAATTAACTTATAACGACCTGATTGCCACCGGCGCCAAAATGGCACCCGAGGATCTGGCCGAGAATCTGCTCGCCGGCGTGACCGAGGAGTTGCTTCCGTCCCTTGCCCAATTGAACCTTGGGGACGGTATCACCCTACAGGAAACTAAGGCGGCACTTCTTAAGGCCTGGGACCTTGTGCACGGTAACAAAGATTCCGCGGAGGCCACCGGGGTGTATCATACCTCCCACTCTGGACGCGGTGGCCGTGGCACCGGCCGTGGCAGGGGGCGTGGCGGTCACAATGGCGGGACCCAGCGGCCCAGCTGCACCCACTGCGGTCGCACCTCTCATCAGGAGCCCACCTGCTGGTGGAAGTACCCTCACCTACGGAACACTCGCGGCAACACCGGCGGGCCCGCCGCCCACCACACCACCGACATCCCGGCGCCCTCCCACGAGGCCCCCAACCTCCCCCCCGGTTTCTGCTTCTAAACGCCTTATCCAGCTCCCCCCGGGACCGGGACCAAGGGGTAGCAGCCAGCTGGGCCCAGCTAGCACCAGACGTGGGCCCTGGAGCTTTTCAACCTGCACTGCAGCAGGCGACAGCAGCCAGCCCCCCCAACCCGTCCTCTGGCCCTCCTGCATCGCTAGCGGCTAGTAGCCCGCCCAGGCTGCCAGACGTGACAGGTGCAGGTCTTCATGCCAGCAGCCAGCAGTGACCAGTACTGCAGTACCAGCATCAACCAGTCAACCTGTGTTCTTTTCTCCTGTGGCGCACTCCCAGGGACACCTGGGGGCCACCGGATGTCTTTCCAGGGTCCCAGCATTTTTCCCAGCAACAGCAGCCACAACCAAGGTTTTCTAGGGTCACCGGCATTCTCCAAGCGACAGCCACTGTGGCGCACTCCCAGGGACACCTGGGGGCTACAGTCATCAAGTCTCCTCTCAGCTCCAACCAGATAGCCGTGTAAGGGGGGTGCCATGGGAGTGTACCCGGCTATACCCTCACTAGCTATAGGTTTCTCTGAGCAAGGGGGGAACAGGCACATTGTATGCAAGGGGGGTGTCAGGATATGCCCCAATATGCCTGACAGTCTTTTTATTGAGTGTGCTAGTTTCGGGTATACCGGAACTTATATGACTATTTTCTGCTACATTTGACTAAATATATTTCCAGTGGTGTTAGCTGACATCCGATTTCCTGTTTCCAGCGGTGTTAGCTGACATCCGTACCGTACCTAGTGGTACTGTAGCCGCCTGACAAAATTTGCCTGGATCTGCGCTTCGCGCCGACCCTATGTTCACTAAGTGCTGCCCTGGAGGCGCAATGTCCTTGTACTTGCATACTAGTGACCCGACGCGTCATTTTAGTGTTGATGTAAGCCACCCACTTGTGTGTGGCGGCTGGATGCACTCTAACTTATACCGTAGATTATTTCCAGATCGACGGATACTGTGACAGTGTGTTTTTCCACTTAATGTTGCCCCTGCAATTGTCATGGCTACCCGTTTGAACGCCGACTCAAAGTCAATATATATAATCAGTAAAGCATTATTCGATCTTTAAGCCTGCCACCTGTCCTATGTACATTTTGACAGACAGCTCGGATGATCCCCTGGCATCTAGCCGTGCTAACGGTTGGGGGATGATGCAGACGATATTTGTTTAAACTTTGGGTAATTATTTTTCTAATGAGATTAGCATCAGTAGTACTCCGTGGCATGCCTTTGCGCATGACACGCAAGTACTTACTTACTTACAAAGGCGGGCAACTGAAAACACGCCGTGGGCAGCCACGCAGTGCCTGCGTTTTATACCACAAATGTGTGTTTTAACCCTCTGTCTTCGGCTCTCTTTTTCGCGGGTTATAACTTAATTGCCAGCCGGCTTCACGTTTGAATGTGACAAAACATGGGAACACTAGTCGCGAGGGAAGCTTCATGATTTACTGTCAAAGGCGTGCATGTAAACAATAATAACGCAACCTTGTCTTTGCCCTTCTGTGGTGCATTCGGCATGATGGTGGTAATTTCCATCAAGATGTCTCAATTACAGACCCTGCATGGTCATCGTGGATTCTTATGTACCGCCCGTGCCCTTTACAGAAGGGTGTGTGGCAGGGCAGCGTGCTGTCGCCCTACCTGTTCATTATTGTTGTCGAATACGTAATGATTCAGGCGCGCATGATTCAGGGACATGGGGGGGCTAGGCCTCTCCGTGATTTGGAAGAAGATGATGGACAAGGCCAAGTGGGCCCAGGTCATAGAGGACAACGAGCCCCCCCCAGTGGGGAAGCGCCCGCGTGTGCAATCCCGCGGGAGGCACGCCAGATAGCTCCCCCTAGGGCAGCGTGCGGCTGCCTAGATAGATGTTGTAGTTAGAATGTTGTTAGATAGATGTAGTATGTAGCCAATGTAGATAGTTTAGACCGGTAGGAATGTTTGCACCCATCCATCCATCCATCCATCGGGGTAGTTAATGCTCCGTGACTCCCCGGCCCCAACGGGAGCACGAGTCTAATTAATTAATTAATTAATTATGTACCGCAGCCCGCAGGCTGCAAAACCGAACTGACTGAAGTTGTAAGGTTGCATTCACGCTTTTCACCTAAGCCAGCAGGCGGGGAAATTTGCGCGATCTAGTGGGGCTTGCGTATTTTGCCGGCTAAAATCACGTAGCGGGTCCGGACTTGGCAAAAAATGGCTTCCTGCGCGGCCAAAAATGGCCTGACACCTACAAATTGAGTCATTACCGCGTTAAGTTGCGATGGCCTCCATGCTTAAGTTGCGGTCGCCCCCCGAACTTCGGCGCCGCAACTTAACGCGGGAACGCAACCTTAAGAAACGCAACTTAACGCGGGAATGACTGTATCTCGAACGTACATGCACATGCATGATATTATTTGCAGCATGCCTGTGCGCATCGATATTCGCTATATTATAATTTTAATCTACGCGGGCTCCAGATGTCTCGGCAAAGGCATTTTCCCTTTTTGCATTTCGCCTTCGTAAAATTTATAGCTAGTCTAACTCTTAAGTACTGTGCAGCGCCTGCGCCGCGTACGCGGAGCTCGCTGGCAATCATGGCGCCTTGCCGGCGATCATCGAGTTGCGATATAGATCAACAATGATGTTATAATATGCAACTCACCAAGAGCTAAGTGCAGGGACGGTGCAGATGCTGCAGCAAGCACAGCAAAATATACCAGGAAGATCCTGATCATGGCCTCCATATATATTAAAAATATAATTACTTACAACAGAGTGAAATCACTCAAACCAAAGCAAACGCCCAGCTATAAACCTATATACAGAGCCATGTCAAAGCTCTATACTACGATAAGACCAATGGAAACGCCTAACGGGAGGAACCTAATAGCCCTGCTGCACCGCAAAATCAGCCCGCGTACGGCGGAGCATGATGTCAGCCATGGCCCGAGTCAGCGCCACCGACAAGCGCTGACGCCAATATGACGTCCAGGTCCGCGCCGACCATGGGGCCCGCTGGCCCTCCAGGTCCAGCCGGTCCTCCCGGAGCCGGCAACACTCCTTGAAGAAGGCGGAGGTCAGGGGCCCCATGGCCCCAAACTCCTCCAGGACAAAGGGCACCACACGATGGTGCCCGACGTCGCCGTAGGCCAGGAGCTTGGCCCGCTCCGCCCGGTCCGCCGTGTAACCTGCCGTGAGGGAGGCCCCAGCCACGTGGCTAAGAGCCAAGGGCCGCGCCACCGAAACGTCAATAAGCAGATGCCGGCCACCCCCCTCAAAGTCCAGCACCACGATGTCAGGCCGGTGGTTGGGGGAATAGAAGGCAGCGCCATCCGCATCCTCGGACCGGATGTTCGCGTGGGGGAAAACCGACCGAATCATGCCGACCTCCATATATATGCAATAATATGGCTGATCAGCTCGAGCTCGCGCCGAATACCGATGTCAATGTGCGGTTCTTGCCTGCAGGAGCCTGCAAAAGGTCAAAAAGTTCCAGCAACCTGATGCAAGTTATAAGGTTTGATCGATAACGCAGGCCAAAGCCGATGAATGATAGATACAACAACTCAACTCAACGCAACTCAACTCAAGTTACTCAACTCAACTCAACTCAACTCAACTCAACTCAACTGCCGCAGATTGCTTGCAAACTGCAATTTCGTGCTTACAGCTTGCGGAATATAATTATGGCAGCCGCCATAACCGATGAATGATAGATACAACAACTCAACTCAACTCAACTCAACATAAGTTACTCAACTCAACTCAACTCAACTGCCGCAGATTGCTTGCAAAACTGCAATTTCGTGCTTACAGCTTGCGGAATATAATTATGGCAGCCGACGTATTGATGCGCAGCGATGCGACGTTATTATTCCCACGCCCGACAGAGAATGGTTCGCTCCGGAGGGAAGGGCTCGCTTCGCTCGCATGGTGCTTCGCGCGTATTGGTCGACAGTGATTTTCCCCCTTTTTTATTGGGCGCTAAGTCTGGGTGGTCTGGATAGTGCGTGCTGACCTTACATTCCTAAATAGAATATTCCTTTTTTAATAGAATATTCATTTTTTGTTTTTAATATAGTAGGATATTCCTTTTAATATGTTTTTAATATGTGTAGATATTCCTATAGATTCTCTGCTGCCCATGTGCGGCGTGGGACACAACAACAACAACAACAACAACATTCCTAAATTAACAAAAGTAGATCTTCAGTCAGAACTTAACTGGTCCATACTAAAATGCAATTAGGTCTGCAGCCCGGTCCTCGCGAAGCTTTGGGATCTCCTGCGACAGGCGTAGCGGTCCGTACTGCTTGGTTGGACTACAGTGTAGTGTCAGATGCTGTCCTGGAATCTTTCGCGTCGGCGCCTTGGCCAATCCCCGCTGGTCCCAAAGTTGAAAAAAAAGAAGAAAAAAAAGAGTGACGATATGAAAAGTGTCAGGCGTTTGGCGGTTACGAAGATTCGTGCTGAAACGGTCACGAAATGGTGTGTCGTACCTCGTCGTGCTGACGAGTGTCCTTTTCCTTAAGTCGTGCGGACGTGGTGTCTTTTTGGTGTTAAAATGGTGTTTAAAATGGACCAATTGGCGCGAAGAGACTGAATTCGAGGATTACGAGTATTAGCCAGCGATATCACAAAATGAGTCCGTACCAAGATTTCTGAACTTTACTGAACGAAATGGCTTAGCTCAGCTGGCGGTTCAGGCTGAACAAGGTAGCGTTGTACCGGTGTTCAGTAAAACCGCGTTGACGGTAAGAGCCGTTTCCCGCGGAATTCCGCGTCGCGCTCACTGTTCCGGTGTCGCGGAGTCGAATTAGAGGCGGAACATTTTCACTGCGTGCGCGGGCCAAAGACAGCCTGGCCGGTGATAGTAATGGATAAAGCAGGGATAAAGAAATGAATGGCGGTGCTGCAATAGACATCGATTCTGGGGCATATTGAGTGCTTGCAAACAATGCTGACAGTGATCGGAGTGTCATTTGTTTGAAATATCGCGATAGTTTTAACCCCGTGAAAGCTGCAGCCTATTATTTGTGGAAAAAGGTCGGTTCTGCGTGCATCGGCGCTGTGCGATTTAGCCAGATTTAGCGAGCAGCTGGGCGTGTTGATGATTCCTGGTCGAATGTAAGTCTTCTTTAGCGCGCCCGCTCGCTTTTCGGGAAGACTTTGACTTTGCAAGTGGGTAATCCGACGACGTCGCTCATATATATCGAATAGGCAGGGATATCCATGCCTATTGCCCGAATGTACTGGCGACAATATGAAGTTTAATTATGCTGCGCACTTATACCCAATTATCTTTCGAGTACTTGTGGTTACACGTTACTGCCGGTGAGCATGGTGTTACTTGGACTCCCCACAGGCCTTCAGCAATTTGCCCTCCAAGTGCCATGAAGATCTGCGCCATTCCACGTGATGGCATGCGCAACTGTCTGTTTGGGGCTATAACTCATCATCAGCGCACGGGAAACATAATGGGGACACACCAGTGCAGCCGACAGGAAGTCGTGGACTATATGCAGGTATTGTGGAGATGCCTATGTCGTTGTTCTTTACGTGTTTAGTACCCATGTTTGCTTGCCTGCATTTCACATGTCCAGCTTTCCATTGGCCTGTCGATCACAGCATGTTGTTGTGCGGCGCCCACGCGGTACGTATACACACGCGGTCATTATACACGTTTAATTTGCCACGTCCTGCACTGCCGCCAACTCATTCCTAGTATGCCCACTCTTTATCATGACTGCTGGACTATGGGGTGCTGTACCATACATACATTGCCACGTTTCTGCAGGCACACGTGCGCCCAGCTTCTTCGCTTCTTTCAACGAAAAGGAAGATCAGGTCTCCTTTCTAGATTATTTGTCACGGATGCGCAAGGATGGCTCATGGGGCGGCAATCGAGAGCTAGCAGCTGCATCCCTGCTGTATTGCGTTAACATCAATATCCACCGGGTGCGTGGTCTCACCCATTACATGTTGTTACAAATTTACAATTAGCTAGATGGTCAAAATAATTTGTGTGTTTTATCCATAACAAGTAGACCCGGTAGGGGCCAAGCCCCTACTGGTACAGTTATTCCATCATTCACGCCTTGATTTGGGTTCAAGGCTTTTGAGGAGTCAACCCAACTTTACGTGTGAATGCCTCTAGTACTACTTAATGGTACTGATTTGAACTAAAGATACTCAAACATACTGTTCTAAACTACTTTGAACTGGAATGGCGAAATCCGATGCGACCCAACGGGAGCACGAGTTTAATTAATTATCCTACCCAACTTAAGGCGTGAACACAACTTAAGCCAACTCAACTTAAGGCATGAATGACTGTACATACTTTATTATTAGGGTAAAGAGACATGCCGTTTGCTTTCAATTGGTGGTTGGGTTGTTTGCTTTGCTGTTTGGTTCGGTGGGTGAGTGCAGTGTATACCTATAGGGGCTAGGGTAACTTGGCAGCACCTGCAGAACAACCCGTGGATGATGGTACTATCCCGTAGTGCTTTGGTTAGTATGGTGCACCCGTGCGTGGTCAGTGAGTTTCAAATGTGTGTGCTTGGTCAGTGGGTGGAACGTGTGCTTGGTCAGTGGGTGGAACGTGTGGGTGGGACGTGTGCTTGATCATTGGGTGGAACGTGTGCTTGGTCAGTGGGTGGCACGTGTGCTTGGTCAGTGGGTGGAAAATGTGCTTGGTCAGTGGGTGGAACGTGTGCAGCTTGGTCAGTGGATGGAACGTGTGCTTGGTCAGTGGGTGGCACGTGTGCTTGGTCAGTGGGTGGAACATGTGCTTGGTCAGTGGGTGGAACATGTGCTTGGTCGGTGGGTGGAACGTGTGCTTGGTCAGTGGGTGGAACGTGTGCTTGGTCATTGGGTGGAACATGTGCTTGGTCAGTGGGTGGAACATGTGCTTGGTCAGTGGATGGAACGTGTGCTTGGTCAGTGGGTGGAACATGTCCTTGGTCAGTGGGTGGAACGTGTGCTTGGTCAGTGGGTGGAACGTGTGCTTGGTCAGTGGGTGGAACGTGTGCTTGGTCATTGGGTGGAACGTGTGCTTGGTCAGTGGGTGGAACGTGTGCTTGGTCAGTGGGTGGAACATGTGCTTGGTCAGTGGGTGGCAGGTGTGCTTGGTCAGTGGATGGAACATGTGCTTGGTCAGTGGGTGGAACGTGTGCTTGGTCAGTGGGTGGAACGTGTGCTTGGTCAATGGGTGGAACGTGTGCTTCGTCAGTGGATGGAACGTGTGCTTGGTCAGTGGGTGGAACATGTGCTTGGTCAGTGGGTGGAGCATGTGCTTGGTCAGTGGGTGGAACGTGTGCTTGGTCAATGGGTGGAACGTGTGCTTGGTCAATGGATGGAACATGTGCTTCGTCAGTGGGTGGAACGTGTGCTTGGTCAGTGGGTGGAACGTGTGCTTGGTCAATGGGTGGAACGTGTGCTTGGTCAGTGGGTGGAACGTGTGCTTGGTCAGTGGATGGAACATGTGCTTGATCATTGGGTGGAACGTGTGCTTGGTCAGTGGGTGGCACGTGTGCTTGGTCAGTGGGTGGAACATGTGCTTGGTCAGTGGGTGGAACGTGTGCAGCTTGGTCAGTGGATGGAACGTGTGCTTGGTCAGTGGGTGGCACGTGTGCTTGGTCAGTGGGTGGAACATGTGCTTGGTCAGTGGGTGGAACATGTGCTTGGTCGGTGGGTGGAACGTGTGCTTGGTCAGTGGGTGGAGCATGTGCTTGGTCATTGGGTGGAACATGTGCTTGGTCAGTGGGTGGAACATGTGCTTGGTCAGTGGATGGAACGTGTGCTTGGTCAGTGGGTGGAACATGTGCTTGGTCAGTGGGTGGAACGTGTGCTTGGTCAGTGGGTGGAACGTGTGCTTGGTCAGTGGGTGGAACGTGTGCTTGGTCATTGGGTGGAACGTGTGCTTGGTCAGTGGGTGGAACGTGTGCTTGGTCAGTGGGTGGAACATGTGCTTGGTCAGTGGGTGGCAGGTGTGCTTGGTCAGTGGATGGAACATGTGCTTGGTCAGTGGGTGGAACGTGTGCTTGGTCAGTGGGTGGAACGTGTGCTTGGTCAATGGGTGGAACGTGTGCTTCGTCAGTGGATGGAACGTGTGCTTGGTCAGTGGGTGGAACATGTGCTTGGTCAGTGGGTGGAGCATGTGCTTGGTCAGTGGGTGGAACGTGTGCTTGGTCAATGGGTGGAACGTGTGCTTGGTCAGTGGGTGGCACGTGTGCTTGGTCAGTGGGTGGAACATGTGCTTGGTCAGTGGGTGGAACATGTGCTTGGTCAGTGGGTGGAACGTGTGCTTGGTCAGTGGGTGGAGCATGTGCTTGGTCAGTGGGTGGAACATGTGCTTGGTCAGTGGGTGGAACATGTGCTTGGTCAGTGGGTGGAACGTGTGCTTGGTCAGTGGGTGGCAGGTGTGCTTGGTCAGTGGGTGGAACGTGTGCTTGGTCAGTGGGTGGAACGTGTGCTTGGTCAGTGGGTGGAACGTGTGCTTGGTCAGTGGGTGGAATGTGTGCTTGGTCAGTGGGTGGAACGTGTGCTTGGTCAGTGGGTGGAACATGTGCTTGGTCAGTGGGTGGCAGGTGTGCTTGGTCAGTGGTGGAACATGTGCTTGGTCAGTGGGTGGAACGTGTGCTTGGTCAGTGGGTGGAACGTGTGCTTGGTCAGTGGGTGGAACGTGTGCTTGGTCAGTGGATGGAACGTGTGCTTGGTCAGTGGGTGGAACGTGTGCTTGGTCAGTGGGTGGAACGTGTGCTTGGTCAGTGGGTGGAACGTGTGCTTGGTCAGTGGGTGGAACATGTGCTTGGTCAGTGGGTGGAACATGTGCTTGGTCAGTGGGTGGAACGTGTGCTTGGTCAGTGGGTGGACATGTGCTTGGTCAGTGGGTGGAACATGTGCTTGGTCAGTGGGTGGAACATGTGCTTGGTCAGTGGGTGGAACGTGTGCTTGGTCAGTGGGTGGCAGTGTGCTTGGTCAGTGGGTGGAACGTGTGCTTGGTCAGTGGGTGGAACGTGTGCTTGGTCAGTGGGTGGAACGTGTGCTTGGTCAGTGGGTGGAACGTGTGCTTGGTCAGTGGGTGGAACGTGTGCTTGGTCAGTGGGTGGAACATGTGCTTGGTCAGTGGGTGGAACGTGTGCTTGGTCAGTGGGTGGAACATGTGCTTGGTCAGTGGGTGGAACGTGTGCTTGGTCAGTGGGTGGAACGTGTGCTTGGTCAGTGGGTGGAACGTGTGCTTGGTCAGTGGGTGGAACGTGTGCTTGGTCAGTGGGTGGAACGTGTGCTTGGTCAGTGGGTGGAACGTGTGCTTGGTCAGTGGGTGGAACATGTGCTTGGTCAGTGGGTGGAACGTGTGCTTGGTCAGTGGGTGGAACATGTGCTTGGTCAGTGGGTGGAACGTGTGCTTGGTCAGTGGGTGGAACGTGTGCTTGGTCAGTGGGTGGAACGTGTGCTTGGTCAGTGGGTGGAACGTGTGCTTGGTCAGTGGGTGGAACATGTGCTTGGTCAGTGGGTGGAACATGTGCTTGGTCAGTGGGTGGAACGTGTGCTTGGTCAGTGGGTGGAACGTGTGCTTGGTCAGTGGGTGGAACGTGTGCTTGGTCAGTGGGTGGAACATGTGCTTGGTCAGTGGGTGGAACATGTGCTTGGTCAGTGGGTGGAACGTGTGCTTGGTCAGTGGGTGGAACATGTGCTTGGTCAGTGGGTGGAACATGTGCTTGGTCAGTGGGTGGAACGTGTGCTTGGTCAGTGGGTGGAACGTGTGCTTGGTCAGTGGGTGGAACGTGTGCTTGGTCAGTGGGTGGAACGTGTGCTTGGTCAGTGGGTGGAACGTGTGCTTGGTCAGTGGGTGGAACGTGTGCTTGGTCAGTGGGTGGAACGTGTGCTTGGTCAGTGGGTGGAACGTGTGCTTGGTCAGTGGGTGGAACATGTGCTTGGTCAGTGGGTGGAACGTGTGCTTGGTCAGTGGGTGGAACATGTGCTTGGTCAGTGGGTGGAACGTGTGCTTGGTCAGTGGGTGGAACGTGTGCTTGGTCAGTGGGTGGAACGTGTGCTTGGTCAGTGGGTGGAACGTGTGCTTGGTCAGTGGGTGGAACATGTGCTTGGTCAGTGGGTGGAACGTGTGCTTGGTCAGTGGGTGGAACATGTGCTTGGTCAGTGGGTGGAACGTGTGCTTGGTCAGTGGGTGGAACGTGTGCTTGGTCAGTGGGTGGAACATGTGCTTGGTCAGTGGGTGGAACGTGTGCTTGGTCAGTGGGTGGAACGTGTGCTTGGTCAGTGGGTGGAACGTGTGCTTGGTCAGTGGGTGGAACGTGTGCTTGGTCAGTGGGTGGAACATGTGCTTGGTCAGTGGGTGGAACGTGTGCTTGGTCAGTGGGTGGAACATGTGCTTGGTCAGTGGGTGGAACATGTGCTTGGTCAGTGGGTGGAACGTGTGCTTGGTCAGTGGGTGGAACGTGTGCTTGGTCAGTGGGTGGAACGTGTGCTTGGTCAGTGGGTGGAACGTGTGCTTGGTCAGTGGGTGGAACATGTGCTTGGTCAGTGGGTGGAACGTGTGCTTGGTCAGTGGGTGGAACATGTGCTTGGTCAGTGGGTGGAACGTGTGCTTGGTCAGTGGGTGGAACATGTGCTTGGTCAGTGGGTGGAACGTGTGCTTGGTCAGTGGGTGGAACATGTGCTTGGTCAGTGGGTGGAACATGTGCTTGGTCAGTGGGTGGAACGTGTGCTTGGTCAGTGGGTGGACATGTGCTTGGTCAGTGGGTGGAACGTGTGCTTGGTCAGTGGGTGGAACGTGTGCTTGGTCAGTGGGTGGAACATGTGCTTGGTCAGTGGGTGGAACGTGTGCTTGGTCAGTGGGTGGAACGTGTGCTTGGTCAGTGGGTGGAACGTGTGCTTGGTCAGTGGGTGGAACGTGTGCTTGGTCAGTGGGTGGAACATGTGCTTGGTCAGTGGGTGGAACATGTGCTTGGTCAGTGGGTGGAACGTGTGCTTGGTCAGTGGGTGGAACATGTGCTTGGTCAGTGGGTGGAACGTGTGCTTGGTCAGTGGGTGGAACATGTGCTTGGTCAGTGGGTGGAACATGTGCTTGGTCAGTGGGTGGAACATGTGCTTGGTCAGTGGGTGGAACATGTGCTTGGTCAGTGGGTGGAACGTGTGCTTGGTCAGTGGGTGGAACGTGTGCTTGGTCAGTGGGTGGAACGTGTGCTTGGTCAGTGGGTGGAACGTGTGCTTGGTCAGTGGGTGGAACGTGTGCTTGGTCAGTGGGTGGAACGTGTGCTTGGTCAGTGGGTGGAACGTGTGCTTGGTCAGTGGGTGGAACGTGTGCTTGGTCAGTGGGTGGAACGTGTGCTTGGTCAGTGGGTGGAACGTGTGCTTGGTCAGTGGGTGGAACGTGTGCTTGGTCAGTGGGTGGAACGTGTGCTTGGTCAGTGGGTGGAACGTGTGCTTGGTCAGTGGGTGGAACATGTGCTTGGTCAGTGGGTGGAACGTGTGCTTGGTCAGTGGGTGGAACGTGTGCTTGGTCAGTGGGTGGAACATGTGCTTGGTCAGTGGGTGGAACGTGTGCTTGGTCAGTGGGTGGAACATGTGCTTGGTCAGTGGGTGGAACGTGTGCTTGGTCAGTGGGTGGAACGTGTGCTTGGTCAGTGGGTGGAACGTGTGCTTGGTCAGTGGGTGGAACGTGTGCTTGGTCAGTGGGTGGAACGTGTGCTTGGTCAGTGGGTGGAACGTGTGCTTGGTCAGTGGGTGGAACGTGTGCTTGGTCAGTGGGTGGAACATGTGCTTGGTCAGTGGGTGGAACGTGTGCTTGGTCAGTGGGTGGAACGTGTGCTTGGTCAGTGGGTGGAACATGTGCTTGGTCAGTGGGTGGAACGTGTGCTTGGTCAGTGGGTGGAACGTGTGCTTGGTCAGTGGGTGGAACGTGTGCTTGGTCAGTGGGTGGAACGTGTGCTTGGTCAGTGGGTGGAACGTGTGCTTGGTCAGTGGGTGGAACGTGTGCTTGGTCAGTGGGTGGAACATGTGCTTGGTCAGTGGGTGGAACGTGTGCTTGGTCAGTGGGTGGAACGTGTGCTTGGTCAGTGGGTGGAACGTGTGCTTGGTCAGTGGGTGGAACGTGTGCTTGGTCAGTGGGTGGAACGTGTGCTTGGTCAGTGGGTGGAACGTGTGCTTGGTCAGTGGGTGGAACGTGTGCTTGGTCAGTGGGTGGAACATGTGCTTGGTCAGTGGGTGGAACGTGTGCTTGGTCAGTGGGTGGAACGTGTGCTTGGTCAGTGGGTGGAACATGTGCTTGGTCAGTGGGTGGAACGTGTGCTTGGTCAGTGGGTGGAACGTGTGCTTGGTCAGTGGGTGGAACATGTGCTTGGTCAGTGGGTGGAACGTGTGCTTGGTCAGTGGGTGGAACATGTGCTTGGTCAGTGGGTGGAACGTGTGCTTGGTCAGTGGGTGGAACGTGTGCTTGGTCAGTGGGTGGAACATGTGCTTGGTCAGTGGGTGGAACGTGTGCTTGGTCAGTGGGTGGAACATGTGCTTGGTCAGTGGGTGGAACATGTGCTTGGTCAGTGGGTGGAACGTGTGCTTGGTCAGTGGGTGGAACATGTGCTTGGTCAGTGGGTGGAACGTGTGCTTGGTCAGTGGGTGGAACGTGTGCTTGGTCAGTGGGTGGAACGTGTGCTTGGTCAGTGGGTGGAACGTGTGCTTGGTCAGTGGGTGGAACGTGTGCTTGGTCAGTGGGTGGAACGTGTGCTTGGTCAGTGGGTGGAACGTGTGCTTGGTCAGTGGGTGGAACGTGTGCTTGGTCAGTGGGTGGAACGTGTGCTTGGTCAGTGGGTGGAACGTGTGCTTGGTCAGTGGGTGGAACGTGTGCTTGGTCAGTGGGTGGAACGTGTGCTTGGTCAGTGGGTGGAACGTGTGCTTGGTCAGTGGGTGGAACGTGTGCTTGGTCAGTGGGTGGAACGTGTGCTTGGTCAGTGGGTGGAACATGTGCTTGGTCAGTGGGTGGAACGTGTGCTTGGTCAGTGGGTGGAACATGTGCTTGGTCAGTGGGTGGAACGTGTGCTTGGTCAGTGGGTGGAACGTGTGCTTGGTCAGTGGGTGGAACGTGTGCTTGGTCAGTGGGTGGAACGTGTGCTTGGTCAGTGGGTGGAACATGTGCTTGGTCAGTGGGTGGAACGTGTGCTTGGTCAGTGGGTGGAACGTGTGCTTGGTCAGTGGGTGGAACGTGTGCTTGGTCAGTGGGTGGAACGTGTGCTTGGTCAGTGGGTGGAACGTGTGCTTGGTCAGTGGGTGGAACGTGTGCTTGGTCAGTGGGTGGAACGTGTGCTTGGTCAGTGGGTGGAACGTGTGCTTGGTCAGTGGGTGGAACGTGTGCTTGGTCAGTGGGTGGAACGTGTGCTTGGTCAGTGGGTGGAACGTGTGCTTGGTCAGTGGGTGGAACGTGTGCTTGGTCAGTGGGTGGAACGTGTGCTTGGTCAGTGGGTGGAACGTGTGCTTGGTCAGTGGGTGGAACGTGTGCTTGGTCAGTGGGTGGAACATGTGCTTGGTCAGTGGGTGGAACGTGTGCTTGGTCAGTGGGTGGAACGTGTGCTTGGTCAGTGGGTGGAACGTGTGCTTGGTCAGTGGGTGGAACGTGTGCTTGGTCAGTGGGTGGAACGTGTGCTTGGTCAGTGGGTGGAACGTGTGCTTGGTCAGTGGGTGGAACGTGTGCTTGGTCAGTGGGTGGAACGTGTGCTTGGTCAGTGGGTGGAACGTGTGCTTGGTCAGTGGGTGGAACGTGTGCTTGGTCAGTGGGTGGAACGTGTGCTTGGTCAGTGGGTGGAACGTGTGCTTGGTCAGTGGGTGGAACGTGTGCTTGGTCAGTGGGTGGAACGTGTGCTTGGTCAGTGGGTGGAACGTGTGCTTGGTCAGTGGGTGGAACGTGTGCTTGGTCAGTGGGTGGAACGTGTGCTTGGTCAGTGGGTGGAACGTGTGCTTGGTCAGTGGGTGGAACGTGTGCTTGGTCAGTGGGTGGAACGTGTGCTTGGTCAGTGGGTGGAACGTGTGCTTGGTCAGTGGGTGGAACGTGTGCTTGGTCAGTGGGTGGAACGTGTGCTTGGTCAGTGGGTGGAACGTGTGCTTGGTCAGTGGGTGGAACGTGTGCTTGGTCAGTGGGTGGAACGTGTGCTTGGTCAGTGGGTGGAACGTGTGCTTGGTCAGTGGGTGGAACGTGTGCTTGGTCAGTGGGTGGAACGTGTGCTTGGTCAGTGGGTGGAACGTGTGCTTGGTCAGTGGGTGGAACGTGTGCTTGGTCAGTGGGTGGAACATGTGCTTGGTCAGTGGGTGGAACGTGTGCTTGGTCAGTGGGTGGAACATGTGCTTGGTCAGTGGGTGGAACGTGTGCTTGGTCAGTGGGTGGAACGTGTGCTTGGTCAGTGGGTGGAACGTGTGCTTGGTCACGTGTGCTTGGTCAGTGGGTGGAACGTGTGCTTGGTCAGTGGGTGGAACGTGTGCTTGGTCAGTGGGTGGAACGTGTGCTTGGTCAGTGGGTGGAACGTGTGCTTGGTCAGTGGGTGGAACGTGTGCTTGGTCAGTGGGTGGAACGTGTGCTTGGTCAGTGGGTGGAACGTGTGCTTGGTCAGTGGGTGGAACGTGTGCTTGGTCAGTGGGTGGAACGTGTGCTTGGTCAGTGGGTGGAACGTGTGCTTGGTCAGTGGGTGGAACGTGTGCTTGGTCAGTGGGTGGAACGTGTGCTTGGTCAGTGGGTGGAACGTGTGCTTGGTCAGTGGGTGGAACGTGTGCTTGGTCAGTGGGTGGAACGTGTGCTTGGTCAGTGGGTGGAACGTGTGCTTGGTCAGTGGGTGGAACGTGTGCTTGGTCAGTGGGTGGAACGTGTGCTTGGTCAGTGGGTGGAACGTGTGCTTGGTCAGTGG
Organism: Mesostigma viride; assembly: GCA_009746045.1. Taxonomy (NCBI): domain Eukaryota; kingdom Viridiplantae; phylum Streptophyta; class Mesostigmatophyceae; order Mesostigmatales; family Mesostigmataceae; genus Mesostigma; species Mesostigma viride. Next base: position 2,177,372 of record RPFO01000188.1, read on the forward strand.
GTGGAACGTGTGCTTGGTCAGTGGGTGGAACGTGTGCTTGGTCAGTGGGTGGAACGTGTGCTTGGTCAGTGGGTGGAACGTGTGCTTGGTCAGTGGGTGGAACGTGTGCTTGGTCAGTGGGTGGAACGTGTGCTTGGTCAGTGGGTGGAACGTGTGCTTGGTCAGTGGGTGGAACGTGTGCTTGGTCAGTGGGTGGAACGTGTGCTTGGTCAGTGGGTGGAACGTGTGCTTGGTCAGTGGGTGGAACGTGTGCTTGGTCAGTGGGTGGAACGTGTGCTTGGTCAGTGGGTGGAACGTGTGCTTGGTCAGTGGGTGGAACGTGTGCTTGGTCAGTGGGTGGAACATGTGCTTGGTCAGTGGGTGGAACGTGTGCTTGGTCAGTGGGTGGAACGTGTGCTTGGTCAGTGGGTGGAACGTGTGCTTGGTCAGTGGGTGGAACGTGTGCTTGGTCAGTGGGTGGAACGTGTGCTTGGTCAGTGGGTGGAACGTGTGCTTGGTCAGTGGGTGGAACGTGTGCTTGGTCAGTGGGTGGAACGTGTGCTTGGTCAGTGGGTGGAACGTGTGCTTGGTCAGTGGGTGGAACGTGTGCTTGGTCAGTGGGTGGAACGTGTGCTTGGTCAGTGGGTGGAACGTGTGCTTGGTCAGTGGGTGGAACGTGTGCTTGGTCAGTGGGTGGAACGTGTGCTTGGTCAGTGGGTGGAACGTGTGCTTGGTCAGTGGGTGGAACATGTGCTTGGTCAGTGGGTGGAACGTGTGCTTGGTCAGTGGGTGGAACGTGTGCTTGGTCAGTGGGTGGAACATGTGCTTGGTCAGTGGGTGGAACGTGTGCTTGGTCAGTGGGTGGAACATGTGCTTGGTCAGTGGGTGGAACGTGTGCTTGGTCAGTGGGTGGAACGTGTGCTTGGTCAGTGGGTGGAACGTGTGCTTGGTCAGTGGGTGGAACGTGTGCTTGGTCAGTGGGTGGAACGTGTGCTTGGTCAGTGGGTGGAACGTGTGCTTGGTCAGTGGGTGGAACGTGTGCTTGGTCAGTGGGTGGAACGTGTGCTTGGTCAGTGGGTGGAACGTGTGCTTGGTCAGTGGGTGGAACGTGTGCTTGGTCAGTGGGTGGAACGTGTGCTTGGTCAGTGGGTGGAACGTGTGCTTGGTCAGTGGGTGGAACGTGTGCTTGGTCAGTGGGTGGAACGTGTGCTTGGTCAGTGGGTGGAACGTGTGCTTGGTCAGTGGGTGGAACGTGTGCTTGGTCAGTGGGTGGAACGTGTGCTTGGTCAGTGGGTGGAACGTGTGCTTGGTCAGTGGGTGGAACGTGTGCTTGGTCAGTGGGTGGAACGTGTGCTTGGTCAGTGGGTGGAACGTGTGCTTGGTCAGTGGGTGGAACGTGTGCTTGGTCAGTGGGTGGAACATGTGCTTGGTCAGTGGGTGGAACGTGTGCTTGGTCAGTGGGTGGAACGTGTGCTTGGTCAGTGGGTGGAACATGTGCTTGGTCAGTGGGTGGAACGTGTGCTTGGTCAGTGGGTGGAACGTGTGCTTGGTCAGTGGGTGGAACGTGTGCTTGGTCAGTGGGTGGAACGTGTGCTTGGTCAGTGGGTGGAACGTGTGCTTGGTCAGTGGGTGGAACGTGTGCTTGGTCAGTGGGTGGAACGTGTGCTTGGTCAGTGGGTGGAACATGTGCTTGGTCAGTGGGTGGAACGTGTGCTTGGTCAGTGGGTGGAACGTGTGCTTGGTCAGTGGGTGGAACGTGTGCTTGGTCAGTGGGTGGAACGTGTGCTTGGTCAGTGGGTGGAACATGTGCTTGGTCAGTGGGTGGAACGTGTGCTTGGTCAGTGGGTGGAACGTGTGCTTGGTCAGTGGGTGGAACATGTGCTTGGTCAGTGGGTGGAACGTGTGCTTGGTCAGTGGGTGGAACATGTGCTTGGTCAGTGGGTGGAACGTGTGCTTGGTCAGTGGGTGGAACGTGTGCTTGGTCAGTGGGTGGAACGTGTGCTTGGTCAGTGGGTGGAACGTGTGCTTGGTCAGTGGGTGGAACATGTGCTTGGTCAGTGGGTGGAACGTGTGCTTGGTCAGTGGGTGGAACGTGTGCTTGGTCAGTGGGTGGAACGTGTGCTTGGTCAGTGGGTGGAACGTGTGCTTGGTCAGTGGGTGGAACGTGTGCTTGGTCAGTGGGTGGAACGTGTGCTTGGTCAGTGGGTGGAACGTGTGCTTGGTCAGTGGGTGGAACGTGTGCTTGGTCAGTGGGTGGAACGTGTGCTTGGTCAGTGGGTGGAACGTGTGCTTGGTCAGTGGGTGGAACGTGTGCTTGGTCAGTGGGTGGAACGTGTGCTTGGTCAGTGGGTGGAACGTGTGCTTGGTCAGTGGGTGGAACGTGTGCTTGGTCAGTGGGTGGAACGTGTGCTTGGTCAGTGGGTGGAACGTGTGCTTGGTCAGTGGGTGGAACGTGTGCTTGGTCAGTGGGTGGAACGTGTGCTTGGTCAGTGGGTGGAACGTGTGCTTGGTCAGTGGGTGGAACGTGTGCTTGGTCAGTGGGTGGAACGTGTGCTTGGTCAGTGGGTGGAACGTGTGCTTGGTCAGTGGGTGGAACGTGTGCTTGGTCAGTGGGTGGAACGTGTGCTTGGTCAGTGGGTGGAACGTGTGCTTGGTCAGTGGGTGGAACGTGTGCTTGGTCAGTGGGTGGAACGTGTGCTTGGTCAGTGGGTGGAACATGTGCTTGGTCAGTGGGTGGAACGTGTGCTTGGTCAGTGGGTGGAACGTGTGCTTGGTCAGTGGGTGGAACATGTGCTTGGTCAGTGGGTGGAACGTGTGCTTGGTCAGTGGGTGGAACGTGTGCTTGGTCAGTGGGTGGAACGTGTGCTTGGTCAGTGGGTGGAACGTGTGCTTGGTCAGTGGGTGGAACGTGTGCTTGGTCAGTGGGTGGAACGTGTGCTTGGTCAGTGGGTGGAACGTGTGCTTGGTCAGTGGGTGGAACGTGTGCTTGGTCAGTGGGTGGAACGTGTGCTTGGTCAGTGGGTGGAACGTGTGCTTGGTCAGTGGGTGGAACGTGTGCTTGGTCAGTGGGTGGAACGTGTGCTTGGTCAGTGGGTGGAACGTGTGCTTGGTCAGTGGGTGGAACGTGTGCTTGGTCAGTGGGTGGAACATGTGCTTGGTCAGTGGGTGGAACGTGTGCTTGGTCAGTGGGTGGAACGTGTGCTTGGTCAGTGGGTGGAACGTGTGCTTGGTCAGTGGGTGGAACGTGTGCTTGGTCAGTGGGTGGAACATGTGCTTGGTCAGTGGGTGGAACGTGTGCTTGGTCAGTGGGTGGAACGTGTGCTTGGTCAGTGGGTGGAACGTGTGCTTGGTCAGTGGGTGGAACGTGTGCTTGGTCAGTGGGTGGAACGTGTGCTTGGTCAGTGGGTGGAACATGTGCTTGGTCAGTGGGTGGAACGTGTGCTTGGTCAGTGGGTGGAACGTGTGCTTGGTCAGTGGGTGGAACGTGTGCTTGGTCAGTGGGTGGAACGTGTGCTTGGTCAGTGGGTGGAACGTGTGCTTGGTCAGTGGGTGGAACGTGTGCTTGGTCAGTGGGTGGAACGTGTGCTTGGTCAGTGGGTGGAACGTGTGCTTGGTCAGTGGGTGGAACGTGTGCTTGGTCAGTGGGTGGAACGTGTGCTTGGTCAGTGGGTGGAACGTGTGCTTGGTCAGTGGGTGGAACGTGTGCTTGGTCAGTGGGTGGAACGTGTGCTTGGTCAGTGGGTGGAACGTGTGCTTGGTCAGTGGGTGGAACGTGTGCTTGGTCAGTGGGTGGAACGTGTGCTTGGTCAGTGGGTGGAACATGTGCTTGGTCAGTGGGTGGAACGTGTGCTTGGTCAGTGGGTGGAACGTGTGCTTGGTCAGTGGGTGGAACGTGTGCTTGGTCAGTGGGTGGAACGTGTGCTTGGTCAGTGGGTGGAACGTGTGCTTGGTCAGTGGGTGGAACGTGTGCTTGGTCAGTGGGTGGAACGTGTGCTTGGTCAGTGGGTGGAACGTGTGCTTGGTCAGTGGGTGGAACGTGTGCTTGGTCAGTGGGTGGAACGTGTGCTTGGTCAGTGGGTGGAACGTGTGCTTGGTCAGTGGGTGGAACATGTGCTTGGTCAGTGGGTGGAACGTGTGCTTGGTCAGTGGGTGGAACGTGTGCTTGGTCAGTGGGTGGAACGTGTGCTTGGTCAGTGGGTGGAACGTGTGCTTGGTCAGTGGGTGGAACGTGTGCTTGGTCAGTGGGTGGAACGTGTGCTTGGTCAGTGGGTGGAACGTGTGCTTGGTCAGTGGGTGGAACATGTGCTTGGTCAGTGGGTGGAACGTGTGCTTGGTCAGTGGGTGGAACGTGTGCTTGGTCAGTGGGTGGAACGTGTGCTTGGTCAGTGGGTGGAACGTGTGCTTGGTCAGTGGGTGGAACATGTGCTTGGTCAGTGGGTGGAACGTGTGCTTGGTCAGTGGGTGGAACATGTGCTTGGTCAGTGGGTGGAACGTGTGCTTGGTCAGTGGGTGGAACGTGTGCTTGGTCAGTGGGTGGAACGTGTGCTTGGTCAGTGGGTGGAACGTGTGCTTGGTCAGTGGGTGGAACGTGTGCTTGGTCAGTGGGTGGAACGTGTGCTTGGTCAGTGGGTGGAACGTGTGCTTGGTCAGTGGGTGGAACGTGTGCTTGGTCAGTGGGTGGAACGTGTGCTTGGTCAGTGGGTGGAACGTGTGCTTGGTCAGTGGGTGGAACGTGTGCTTGGTCAGTGGGTGGAACGTGTGCTTGGTCAGTGGGTGGAACGTGTGCTTGGTCAGTGGGTGGAACGTGTGCTTGGTCAGTGGGTGGAACGTGTGCTTGGTCAGTGGGTGGAACGTGTGCTTGGTCAGTGGGTGGAACATGTGCTTGGTCAGTGGGTGGAACGTGTGCTTGGTCAGTGGGTGGAACGTGTGCTTGGTCAGTGGGTGGAACGTGTGCTTGGTCAGTGGGTGGAACGTGTGCTTGGTCAGTGGGTGGAACGTGTGCTTGGTCAGTGGGTGGAACGTGTGCTTGGTCAGTGGGTGGAACGTGTGCTTGGTCAGTGGGTGGAACGTGTGCTTGGTCAGTGGGTGGAACGTGTGCTTGGTCAGTGGGTGGAACATGTGCTTGGTCAGTGGGTGGAACGTGTGCTTGGTCAGTGGGTGGAACGTGTGCTTGGTCAGTGGGTGGAACGTGTGCTTGGTCAGTGGGTGGAACGTGTGCTTGGTCAGTGGGTGGAACGTGTGCTTGGTCAGTGGGTGGAACATGTGCTTGGTCAGTGGGTGGAACGTGTGCTTGGTCAGTGGGTGGAACGTGTGCTTGGTCAGTGGGTGGAACGTGTGCTTGGTCAGTGGGTGGAACGTGTGCTTGGTCAGTGGGTGGAACGTGTGCTTGGTCAGTGGGTGGAACGTGTGCTTGGTCAGTGGGTGGAACGTGTGCTTGGTCAGTGGGTGGAACGTGTGCTTGGTCAGTGGGTGGAACGTGTGCTTGGTCAGTGGGTGGAACATGTGCTTGGTCAGTGGGTGGAACGTGTGCTTGGTCAGTGGGTGGAACGTGTGCTTGGTCAGTGGGTGGAACGTGTGCTTGGTCAGTGGGTGGAACGTGTGCTTGGTCAGTGGGTGGAACGTGTGCTTGGTCAGTGGGTGGAACGTGTGCTTGGTCAGTGGGTGGAACGTGTGCTTGGTCAGTGGGTGGAACGTGTGCTTGGTCAGTGGGTGGAACGTGTGCTTGGTCAGTGGGTGGAACGTGTGCTTGGTCAGTGGGTGGAACATGTGCTTGGTCAGTGGGTGGAACATGTGCTTGGTCAGTGGGTGGAACGTGTGCTTGGTCAGTGGGTGGAACATGTGCTTGGTCAGTGGGTGGAACGTGTGCTTGGTCAGTGGGTGGAACGTGTGCTTGGTCAGTGGGTGGAACGTGTGCTTGGTCAGTGGGTGGAACGTGTGCTTGGTCAGTGGGTGGAACGTGTGCTTGGTCAGTGGGTGGAACATGTGCTTGGTCAGTGGGTGGAACGTGTGCTTGGTCAGTGGGTGGAACGTGTGCTTGGTCAGTGGGTGGAACATGTGCTTGGTCAGTGGGTGGAACGTGTGCTTGGTCAGTGGGTGGAACGTGTGCTTGGTCAGTGGGTGGAACGTGTGCTTGGTCAGTGGGTGGAACGTGTGCTTGGTCAGTGGGTGGAACGTGTGCTTGGTCAGTGGGTGGAACGTGTGCTTGGTCAGTGGGTGGAACGTGTGCTTGGTCAGTGGGTGGAACGTGTGCTTGGTCAGTGGGTGGAACGTGTGCTTGGTCAGTGGGTGGAACGTGTGCTTGGTCAGTGGGTGGAACGTGTGCTTGGTCAGTGGGTGGAACGTGTGCTTGGTCAGTGGGTGGAACATGTGCTTGGTCAGTGGGTGGAACGTGTGCTTGGTCAGTGGGTGGAACGTGTGCTTGGTCAGTGGGTGGAACGTGTGCTTGGTCAGTGGGTGGAACGTGTGCTTGGTCAGTGGGTGGAACGTGTGCTTGGTCAGTGGGTGGAACGTGTGCTTGGTCAGTGGGTGGAACGTGTGCTTGGTCAGTGGGTGGAACATGTGCTTGGTCAGTGGGTGGAACGTGTGCTTGGTCAGTGGGTGGAACGTGTGCTTGGTCAGTGGGTGGAACGTGTGCTTGGTCAGTGGGTGGAACGTGTGCTTGGTCAGTGGGTGGAACGTGTGCTTGGTCAGTGGGTGGAACGTGTGCTTGGTCAGTGGGTGGAACATGTGCTTGGTCAGTGGGTGGAACGTGTGCTTGGTCAGTGGGTGGAACGTGTGCTTGGTCAGTGGGTGGAACATGTGCTTGGTCAGTGGGTGGAACGTGTGCTTGGTCAGTGGGTGGAACGTGTGCTTGGTCAGTGGGTGGAACGTGTGCTTGGTCAGTGGGTGGAACATGTGCTTGGTCAGTGGGTGGAACGTGTGCTTGGTCAGTGGGTGGAACATGTGCTTGGTCAGTGGGTGGAACGTGTGCTTGGTCAGTGGGTGGAACGTGTGCTTGGTCAGTGGGTGGAACGTGTGCTTGGTCAGTGGGTGGAACGTGTGCTTGGTCAGTGGGTGGAACGTGTGCTTGGTCAGTGGGTGGAACGTGTGCTTGGTCAGTGGGTGGAACGTGTGCTTGGTCAGTGGGTGGAACATGTGCTTGGTCAGTGGGTCGAACGTGTGCTTGGTCAGTGGGTGGAGTTCACGTTTGCTTGGTCAGTGGATGGAACGTGTGCAGCTTGGTCAGTGGGTGGAGTTCACGTGTGCTTGGTCAGTGGATGGAACGTGTGCTTGGTCAGTGGGTGGAACGTGTGCTTGGTCAGTAATTATAGGGAACGTGTGGTTGGTCAGTGGGTGGAACGTGTGCTTGGTCAATAATTATACTTATAGGGAACGTGTGCTTGGTCAATAATTATAGGGAACATGTGCTTGGTCAGTGGGTGGATCGTGCGCTCGGTCAGTGGGTGGTCAGCGGGTGGCACGTGTGCTTGGTCAGTGGATGGAACGTGTGCTTGGTCAGTGGGTGGCACGTGTGCTTGGTGTACAGTGTACGTGGGTGGGAGGATTACCATCGCCATGATAGTTCTTAGAAACATGACAAAGGTAGAGACACTGTCTCCTTTAATGCATTTATCTGGTGATGCAAAAAATGCCCGGTAAAGTTCCTGTGCAGATTGATCATGACAATTTACAAAACAAAATCGAGCTCAAAATCCAAAGCGTAGTTCCCGGGCCGTTTGCTTGGGCTTGACGCTCAGGATGCCACGCCGTGGTCCATGCCATTCCCCGCAGGCAGCATAGTTGCTTTCAAAACACCAGCCCACGCAGATGCAGCAAGAACAGGAACGGGGAGGAGTTGCTCCAAGTCAGGGTGGTAGGTGGGTGGGTGGCAGGTGCCGGGGGTAGTTGCAGTTGTGGTGTAACACATGGAGAAGCGGTCCCTGCAGCCCCCAAATCTGCCAACAAATCAATTGAGGGACATTCCACAGCACTGTCAGTGATCCCGTCGAAACACAACAGCCCCCAGTTAGAAGAACGACGGCACACATGCACCAATGATAGGGAATGACGCACCGGAGAGGCCCAGTATGCCAACGGCTGGCTGACCGAAACACAATGGAAAAGTGTTTTCTTCAACTGTCCCACTGAGTTAATGATAGCCTTTGTAATGCTAGGCAGACTAGCTAGCCACGGGTTGCTAGATAAGAACTCTTCCAACGTATTTTCTTTTTATATACTGCGTGTGTGGTCCTCCACGTGCCCGGCTTGTTGGGGATTGACTTGAGAGTTTTTAACGTGTTGTTGGGTGGAACAAGTTGGTTGTTTGCACAAATACACACATGATTTGCACAAATACACACAGCCCAAGATAGGCATCACATATGGTGCTCAGGCATGTCGTCCTGCCAGCCTTGTTGTTAAGGGTACACTGACAAGGTTGGCTGTGCCGATGGAGGGTTGGGTCGTATGACGTGCCTGGCATCCTATTTGCACTCCGTGATCAAAGTGGGCATGTTTTTGAGTGTCTAGGGTGGCAAAACACATGTCATTTTGGCTCAGCACTAGCTGAGTTCTCTTTTCTTTTTGTGCATGTCCAAGTGGCATAACAGGAAAATCAATAACTTGAGCTACGCTTGTCCGAGAATGAGCTCAAACTTTGCGGTTGTGTTGCCCCCCACTCAGTGTACTTTCGAATGTGTGGATGACCTGGGCAATTCGATGCGTTCATGATTGGATTTTGTGGGCTAAAAAAAGTACCCATTTTGCAGGGAAATTGATAACTCAAACAAATGTGATTATTTTGACGATGTGAATAGCCCTGGTTTTGTAAAAGAATGTGGGGGGACTTTGCAATAGTTCATGGGCGAGTCATTTGGATGAGTGGTTTATCTTGGGCAAAATATTCATACATACCGTCTTTAAATTTTTTTTTCTACCTCGCCACCAGTGCGTGGTTGGGGGTAGTACCCCCAACCTGTGGTGGTATGAATGTCCAAACATTATATTTATGGTACCCAATCATCACTAGATCATTTGGTTGTGCATTGGCATTGATATTCATAAAGTCAGTTTTCAGGCTGTTGGGCGTGAGAGTCCCCTTAACCCCTCATTGGTCCCATTTCAAGCCGATAAATCGGCTGCAATATGCTAAATTTGCAAACCACCCCACAGCCAACCTACCAACATCCAAGGGCTGTCCTTGGGGGTCAAGCATGTCCATGAGTTGCCCTTCAGGGTGAGCAACCTCACATCTGCAGGGTAGGCCATAGAAAACTACCGCCAAAGTTAGGGGGGTCGAGACGCGCGTTTTCATTTTTGGTAGAATGTGCATTTTGAATTATGTTATAAGACCTAGGCACCTACCACTTCAGGGATGATAAACAATTAGTTGCTGAACAGTTCGAGCCTGCATTGTTGGGGTCATCATTTGGGTGGGTATACCAGCAGTTACACCCAGTACAGCCCATAGGGGTACCGTTGGTAAAAAGCAACCAAGGGGGTAGGGGTCGGCATACTACCTACTAATACCTACTAATATGGCCACCAACCATGCCATACAATACATTTCCCTTCCACAATGATGGGGAAACATACACTGCATCATCACACTGCCCTTACATGGCACCTATGCGCACGTGCCACCTTGTCCATGCACGTAGGTAACGTGGTACGGATACCCTACGCAAGGCATGCATTCTAGGAGGCAGCCACCAACAAACTAGTGACGTTGAGCCTATTTCAGCCTGCCCTAGCAAGGAGAATCTAGGCCTAAGCTGCTATAGCTTGCCAGGTGATGGCCAGCACACCTGGTGGCACATGCTATCAATGGGAAGCTTTTACTCACCAGTTACGTGCTTGATGATGCCACAGAGACCAGCCAACTGCCTCACACTCATGCAATATGTGTATGGGAAATGTATAACAAACATATATGAAGGTATTCAAACCCATACAGCATCTAAAACTTATCACCATCACACTGTGGCAGGTCAACTGACTGAGGGAAGCATCTAAGAAGGGTGTTTTAGAAAGGGGCCAGGCCAGGGTCAAGAAAGAGCATGAATAATGCAAAAAGAATGTGCTACACGAGCTAGAACGTATATATAAACGTCAAACATCGATAGGATAACGATGCTGAAGCATTACCAGGCATGGATGGCGTTACCTTGGCCCAGGCGGTGGCTGCAAAATGGCGCATTTCGGCACACCAAAGTTGTGCAGCATGGTCGCTAGATTCGGCGATTTCTGGCCACCCTTGCACGTTTACGACTACAATTCATCATTAAAAGCACAAAGAAACCAATATATCCTTTAAAATACGTCGGAAAGGTATTGCTGTCAACGTTTCTATCGTCCGGCCTGATCGCAGTTTTTTCCAGCAAGATAGCTGCCGACACCTATCAAATGGCATTCCCGCGAACCAAAAATTGGCCTTCGTGATCTTTAGGATGTATAAAATCAATTTCCTAAGTTTGGCCAGAAAATTCGAACGCAAACGTAAATGCCATGCGTGGGCGCAAGCCGCCATGGCGACGTCGTCGTTTTCCGGAATGCACGTTGTACGTGAAAAAGTACCCTGGCCCCTTATACTTTGACCGGCCAGAACACCTCTATAACTTTGTCAGAAGTATGCAAACCCTAGTACCATGCTGTGAGGAAAAGTATAAACTTTCGATCTTCTCAGCTAAACGTTTCCTAATTCTCAAGAGTTTTCGCGCAATTTGGTCCCCCGCGGAACAGCCGATGCATCGGCTCTAAGTCGATTTTTGGGGGAAAATCGGCTGCCAGACCAATGAGGGGTTAATTGTATATATCTTTCAACGCTCATGTCGACATGCTTCCTACTGCATGTCGTATTACCACAATGCTTTGTGCCTCTTGTTCGTGAACGCAGGACGACGGTCTGATTAAGTACTGAACTCCATTATTTCCCCGTGTCAGGGACGCGCCTTCTGAACTTGTACGTTACTAATTCTTCAAGCCTGAAACTCTATTAGTACGCTATTGATTGAGCTTGATATCATAATATGCAGCTCAGAAGTCTTGTACAAGTTGTGCTCATGCATAAAGCTATAATGCATGCGTTGGTAGCATATTCTAATGGTTTCATAGCATATTTTGTCTTGTCATCTATCTGTTTTTGTATCATCGCCTTCTTCCATGCAATTTAGTGGCTGGCATTACAACAGCATGGTGTGTCCCACTGCTGCTTCATGCCAGCCAAAGCCACCACCACCCCTGCAGCCACGGCCACGCATGCAGCCCCAGCCACGCATGCAGCCACAGCCATGGGTGGTGCCCCAGCCACGCATGCAACCACAACATGGATGTGTGCAGATGGCAAGTAACGTGTGCCACGCCCCCCGCTCACCGGGCCCAAATGTATTTAAGCTGCGCATGTCAACCGCTTTGCGTGCGGAATTCGATCGAGCTTCATGTACACACACAACAAACAATCCGCGCGCACCGTGGTCGATGCAGCGCAAGGGTCAAGGCGAGGGTTGTGGCAAGGGCCCTGCAAAGGGCTCCGCCAAGGGTCAAGGCCAAGGTTGTGCCAAGGGCCGCGCCAAGGGCCGTGCCAAGGGTCAAGGCCAGGGTTGTGCCAAGGGCCGTGCCAAGGGTCAAGGCCAGGGTTGTGCCAAGGGCCGCGCCAAGGGTTGCGCCAAGGGTCAAGGCCAGGGTTGTGCCAAGGGCCGTGCCAAGGGTCAAGGCCAGGGTTGTGCCACTTGGGCCGCACCAAGGGTTGCGCCAAGGGTTGCGTCAAGGGTTGTGCCAAGGCTTGCCCCACAGGGTCTCCAACACCCATGACGAAAGTGCAGGCCAGTAAACAGTGGCTTTTGCGCTTTCACGCCGAGTGGGCTTTAGCTTCATTTCGGTCTGGAGCTTCTTTGACGTCGCCAACGGTGAAAAAGGTGTGTACATGTGCCACTGTACATATTCGGTTTTCTCTGAATATAGTTTAATTAACGCATGCGGGAAAGATAAGGCCGCCATGCCTTGGCCTGGATGTGGAAGGCTGTCTGCGACATGGGCTGACTAATTCGATCTGTACAAAGGGTTTCCTGCTCGCCCGAATTTTCCTTGGATGACCCGGTTGTTTATAAGGGTCGGTGGCTATTGATTAGCGGTCCGAGAAAATTAATTGTAGGTTTTATACGACTTGGTTGCAAAGATTCGTGTTTGGTTGCACCAGCTGAGGTTAGGTGGGGACCTGTAGGGTCGGCTGGTTGCTTACGAATCTTTGGCTGATTTGGGTTATTTAGTGAGTCGTGATTAATTATTGTATAGTGGATTCGGACCGGCCCAAGGGGTCGATGGGCGAGTTTTATGTTTGTCAGTCTTGGGAACCTTGTACAACTACCTGTACGGTTAACGCACTAGCCTGGGGGTGCGTGGCCACGCTGTTTGTAGTGGCGTTTTCAGCACTGTTCAGGCCGGCGTGTGACGCATGCCGGTGTTAATTAATTTAGGATGATGTCAGCTTGTGTGTCGGCGGGCCATGCCTTAAGCAAGCTAGGCAGGCAATGATCCGCAATTGTTTCTTTCACAATGGCGGCAATGGCCGCCTGTGCAAAATTGCACATTCTAGCGCGGGTTGCATCTGTCTTGTAGCCGAGGCAGATGGTGGCACAACCGCTAAGTTGTTCGACCAAGCATAGTATAGTTGGTCGTGCAACGGAAAGAAAATTTAAATTTACCCCCATGTCGTTTTCCCCGGCTGCGGGTCTTTTTGACATGGGCGAAGGATGGGGCGCTACTCCGGCGGTTTGGCCAGCTTCGGCGGAGCTGTTTATAAGTTCTAAAACAGCTCTAGTGTCACATCGCAGGCTTGCCACCTTGCGATGGTGCGTGGGACGTGACCTGGACTCAAAATGAACCAGGTTCCTGTCAGCAACGCCTTTTTTTTCATAAATATTTTTTGTGGCGGCAGGTCAGTTGTCCAGCTGCCCCTGCCGAGGGGGGTGGTTGGGGACAATAGGAGCCGCGCGAGAGTTGCGCTCCGAAGCTAGAAATTTCCCTATTGCGAGACTCGAGTTGGGGAGGGCGTCTAGGGAGGCGAGGCTACGCCAGACCTTTGTCGTTCCTTTTCGTCTCAGCACCTGCTGCGCGGCTCAGTCTATTATGGTGTCGTAAAACCTCTTTCCTTTTTGGACGGTTCCGGAATTGCGAAATGCTGGCTCTTTTTGAGGGCTTGCTTTTGGGGTGGTCACCGGCTTGTGTCGCATTGTAACCAGCGGGCCCCTGCGGGGGTTAATATAGCCTAGCGCGGGCTGAGTCGCCATTTAAGATGTTGCGACACGCTCTTTCGCGCACGGTGGTCATGAGTTTAATCGGCGCAATGGGGTTGGCGCCAGGGGGGGGTAATTGGGTGGAGGCTTCTTGCTTCCGCGTGCGGATTGAGAAACCTTAAGGCCACTGTTAACTGCTGCATTTGTGGCAGGGCTCCACTTATTGTATTCAATCAAATGCTGGTCTTCTTGGGAGCTGAGTGATCTTAATCGGTTTTCTCTGAATATAGTTTAATTAACGCATGCGGGAAAGATAAGGCCGCCATGCCTTGGCCTGGATGTGGAAGGCTGTCTGCGACATGGGCTGACTAATTCGATCTGTACAAAGGGTTTCCTGCTCGCCCGAATTTTCCTTGGATGACCCGGTTGTTTATAAGGGTCGGTGGCTATTAATTAGCGGTCCGAGAAAATTAATTGTAGGTTTTATACGACTTTTGCAAAGATTCGTGTTTGGTTGCACCAGCTGAGGTTAGGTGGGGACCTGTAGGGTCGGCTGGTTGCTTACGAATCTTTGGCTGATTTGGGTTCTTTAGTGAGTCGTGATTAATTATTGTATAGTGGATTCGGACCGGCCCAAGGGGTCGATGGGCGAGTTTTATGTTTGTCAGTCTTGGGAACCTTGTATAACTACCTGTACGGTTAACGCACTAGCCTGGGGGTGCGTGGCCACGTTGTTTGTAGTGGCGTTTTCAGCACTGTTCAGGCCGGCGTGTGACGCATGCCGGAGTTAATTAATTTAGGATGATGTCAGCTTGTGTGTCGGCGGGCCATGCCTTAAGCAAGCTAGGCAGGCAATGATCCGCAATTGTTTCTTTTCCCTCCCTCCCACCCTGGAGGCTTCTTGCTTCCGCGTGCGGATTGAGAAACCTTAAGGCCACTGTTAACTGCTGCATTTGTGGCAGGGCTCCACTTATTGTATTCAATCAAATGCTGGTCTTCTTGGGAGCTGAGTGATCTTAATTGTATTTCGACTACATCTGTCCATTTAAGTTTGTGTTTGTGTGTGTGTGGTTTGTTTCAAATATCGAGATGTGGTTTGAATGTTGAAATTTTCAGCGTTTTGGCCCGTGCATTAATTTCTTCCCTGCCCCTGTTTAATGATGTGTGTCTATTGCAGGAAGCCCCTCCGGCTATGACAAGCGATGCCAACTCCCTTCTTCAACATCGCCAACGAACCGTTGTCCAACAACGAAGGGCTAAACGACTAGGCATCGAGATCAACAATGCATGTCTGTATGAAAGCTGCCCTTTCCATGCTTGTGACAAGGTGAACCGGTGCAACATTGCGAGGAAACTAAAAGGAGATTGGGTGCGCAACGTCACGGAAGAAGGGCTAGAACCAAATCCAGGCCCATCGTCACCAAAGGATGGTAAGCATTGTCATGTTGGATCTTCATTAGCCCTTTCGTTGCCATGCATATAAAGAAGAATGTTTCCTCTGGCTTTTGTATCTTCAAATGGTACCCATACCTCTCTTACACTAGTCCCTTTTCTTTGGCTGCGGATCCCATGCCGTCACGCCTTTCCTGCAGGAACTTGTGGCCACGCCGCGCACCAACAACATGGCGGTGGCATGGCAAGGGATGCGAGTGGCTTAGCAGGTCAACAATGCCCACGGGGCATGCCCACAGCGGCGGAGACATCGCTGAACCACTCTGCACAAGGTATGCATTTCTTGTGGTATTCCATTTTCCAAGCAACATCCATTTATTCATCCGCATGTTTATCTGTCTAGCCGTACTTCCTCCCATCCTTCTACGTGTGCTCCCCACATTTTTAGCGTGCATGGTGTTGCCTGACAAACGCTGTCCCTTTTCTTTGGCTGCGGATCCCATGCCGTCACGCCTTTCCTGCAGGAACTTGGGGCCACACCGCGCGCCAAGAGAATGGCGGTGGCACGGCAAGGGATGCGAGTGGCTTAGCAGGGCACCAATTCCCACGGGGCATGCCCACAGTGGCGGAGACATCGCTGAACCACTCTGCACAAGGTATGCATTTCTTGTGGTATTCCATTTTCCAAGCAACATCCATTTATTCATCCGCATGTTTATCTGTCTAGCCGTACTTCCTCCCATCCTTCTACGTGTGCTCCCTACATTTTTAGCGTGCATGGTGTTGCCTGACAAACGCTGTCCCTTTTCTTTGGCTGCGGATCCCATGCCGTCACGCCTTTCCTGCAGGAACTTGGGGCCACACCGCGCGCCAAGAGAATGGCGGTGGCACGGCAAGGGATGCGAGTGGCTTAGCAAGGCACCAATTCCCACGGGGCATGCCCACAGCGGCGGAGACATCGCTGAACTACTCTGCACAAGGTATGCATTTCTTGTGGTATTCCATTTTCCAAGCAACATCCATTTATTCATCCGCATGTTTATCTGTCTAGCCGTACTTCCTCCCATCCTTCTACGTGTGCTCCCTACATTTTTAGCGTGCATGGTGTTGCCTGACAAACGCTGTCCCTTTTCTTTGGCTGCGGATCCCATGCCGTCACGCCTTTCCTGCAGGAACTTGGGGCCACACCGCGCGCCAAGAGAATGGCGGTGGCACGGCAAGGGATGCGAGTGGCTTAGCAGGGCACCAATTCCCACGGGGCATGCCCACAGTGGCGGAGACATCGCTGAACCACTCTGCACAAGGTATGGATTTCTTGTGGTATTCCGTTCTTCAATAGTATCTCCGGCCCATTACAATATATACGAAGGTGGGCCATGAAAATATCGACATATTGGTTGGACACATGGTGTACAAGGCGCTGCCACGGTAACGTTTGTGGGAAATTTCAATGCTCTATCATGACATCATACAGGTCTGTTCGAGGTACATGTAGCAACGACCTATGGAAAAGTATTTGGGATTATTTGAGTTTATGTAGAGGCACCACAAACAAATTCCTAGTGGGGTTCACCTGGCCCTTGGTTAATTTTGGCACACTGATGGCCGCGCTAATTTAGTGCAAATGAAAAATAGCGTTTAGTTGTCGGTTTTGACATCAAATCCACGCTGGTGGCATACTTGGGTATGGGCGGAACGATTTAGGGGTCAAGCGTTTGCGCGTTTGCTGGACCATTATTATACTTGCATGCAGTGCACATGGATGTATTTTTTCAGGGACATTGAACTAATTATTTTTTGCATTGCACTAGATGCACTAGAAGTCACATGCAGACTTACAACAGATCACTTGGAACAGATCTGTGGGATCCCTTATAATGGAGTACAGAGGTCACCCGCAATACCGCAACAAGAATCGCAACTAAAAAAAAAAAAATTATCATCCACTTCGATTAAGGGCATGTATGGGCACACCATGGCACCTTCACTTTTCAAAAATGATGTTTGGATGAGAAATGGGAGCGTGCTCGAGTATCGCAACAACAGTTCCGCAACTGAAAACCCACCATTCTTATGGTTCCGCGACGCAACAGAATCGCAACAAGCCTGGCAAGTATACCAAAAGTACGCCGTAAACTTTCGTCCGAAGGAATAAATTGTCGCCAATGGGCATGCGGGTTCCGATATGTACATGCAATAGTTAAGGCCGTTGACGATTGATTTGCCGCGCGGTGTTCAGTCCAGTTCAGTGGGATTCATGGCCGCGCGGAAGTCAGTGCAAGAATGAACAAAAACAACAGTGTGCCACCTCTTCATTCAATAATCAACGACCTATAATTAGTCTACAACCACTAACCTTTCGTTATCAAACAGTTTCCTATTCATCACGCGCGTCCTCGTCTCGTCATGGCGCGTCATTACCCCGTCATTGTCCCGCCGTCATTATACACAGCTATGGTCTTGAGGTATAGTCGGCGCCGTGGCATGTTAAACAAATTGCGGTGTTTCATTCGCAGTGTGGTTTCATTATCACTTAGCAATATACTCCGACGCTTCAAATGTTAGCTCTTCCTTGCATCTTACACTTGCGTTATTGTCTTTACCGCATTTTTCAAACCCGGTTGCCGTGCCATGGTTTCAGAATTACTAATTATTTCTATTGTGTCAGGTAAGATCCACAATGTCATGTCATTCTCCTTGGGCGTGCCACGTGCCTACCCCCTTGCGTGCGCGAGAGGATGTGTAATTGGTTACCATGATTAGTTGCCAGCTGTGGGGTGAGTGGCCGTGTGACGTGCTCAAGTAAGCTAACCTCTAAGAGGAATGGCCACTTTTTTCTGTGCATGCTTGCCTGCCCGGCATATACCACGTGCGTATTCCACTTTTGCTTGCAGTACTTTTTCCACCACGACCGACAAGTCCTGCATGGAGCGCGTGCGCGCGCCGGTGGGCGATGTGATAAAGCGAGCCATGAAGAAGCGAGCGGTGATCGACACATGCGGTCATGAAGAGCTCGTTTGTAGGACGCTGAATCAACAGCAGGCGTTGCTCTTCCAGACCACCCTCCGCGAGAAGTGGGGTAACAGGAACATTTCTCAGGTGCCTTGAAGGCCTGGGTCATACATCAAGGTGCCCACCATGCGCTCCATGAGCAGCGCTTGGCCTGCAAGCGTGCGGGCAAAGTTCGAAGTCGACGGGCCAGACTCTCACACAATGCGTGTAAGAGGGTGCTGTTCCCTTTGCATGGTCTTTGTTCAAACTTTTTTCAGATGTAATACGGTTCGCTGTGATAGCTAGGCTGCCAATGGAAATTTCACACTGAATGTCTCATATATTGCATGGTTGCCATCGTTTTCCAGGCAACATGGGACGGGCTGGAGGCCGAGGATGCAGCGAGCCTCATGGAGATGATGGGCCGCCGGTGGTGGGTGCTCCTTTGGGGTGGCGATGGAAGCTTGGAGTGCACCGGGGCTGTGACAATCCTATTCAAGCCATTCCAGGAGCCGAACTTTTTCAAGTAAGTCATGGCCTTCCAAGTCAGTACGTCCCTCTTATGTGATGAAAGGACACACGACACCCATGCTAGTAGACCATGATATGACGCATTGGGCCTGACATAAAATGGATTAAACTTAGAGGAGATATTGCCAATAGCTACCAGTTCATTGTGAGAATTGTTGGTTGCACAATGTTGCCAGTGATAGTTATGAAAGCCCCCCCCACCCGCCCGCCGTCACACACACACACACACACACACACACACACACACACACACACACACACACACACACACACACACACACACACACACACACACATAGCCACCCACCCACCCGCACGCACGCATCCCGCCTGCCCGCCCCCCCCCCCACACACACACCTAGCCACCCACCCACCCGCCCGCCCGCCCGCCCGCCCACCCACCCACCCGCCTGCCCGCCCACCCACCCACACGCCCGCCCACCCACCCACACGCACGCCCACCCACGCCTGCCCGCCCCCCCACACACACACCTGGCCACCCACCCACCCGTCGCCCGCCCGCCCGCCCACCCACCCGCCTGCCCGCCCCCACCCACCCACCCACCCACCCACCCACCCGCCCGCCCGCCCGCCCGCCCGCCCGCCGCCCGCCCGCCCGCCCACCCGCCCGCCCGCCCGCCCGCCCGCCGCCCGCCCGCCCGCCGCCCGCCCGCCCGCCCGCCCGCCCGCCCGCCCGCCCGCCCGCCCGCCCGCCCGCCCGCCCGCCCGCCCGCCCGCGCGCCCGCCCGCCCGCCCGCCTGCCCGCCCGCCCGCCCGCCCGCCCGCCCGCCCGCCCGCCCGCCCATCCACCCGCCTGCCCGCCCACCCACCCACCCGCCCACCCACCCACCCACCCGCCCGCCCGCCCGCCCGCCCGCCCGCCCGCCCACCCGCCCACCCACTCACCCACCCACACGCCCACACGCCTGCCCGCCCACCAACCCACCCGCCCGCCCACACACCCACCCGCACGCACGCACACACACGCGTGCCCGCCCCCCCACACACACACCTAGCCACTCACCCCCCCACCCGCCTGCCCGCCCACCCACCCACCCGCACGCACGCCCACCCACCCACCCACCCGCACACACACACACGCACGCACGCACGCATGCACACACACGCCTGCCCGCCCCCCCACACACACACCTGGCCACCCACCCACCCGTCGCCCGCCCGCCCGCCCACCCACCCGCCTGCCCGCCCCCACCCACCCACCCACCCACCCACCCACCCGCCCGCCCGCCCGCCCGCCCGCCCGCCCGCCCGCCCGCCCGCCCACCCGCCCCCCGCCCGCCCGCCCGCCCGCCGCCCGCCCGCCCGCCCGCCCGCCCGCCCGCCCGCCCGCCCGCCCGCCCGCCCGCCCGCCCGCCCGCCCGCCCGCCCGCCCGCCCGCGCGCCCGCCCGCCCGCCCGCCTGCCCGCCGCCCGCCCGCCCGCCCGCCCGCCCGCCCATCCACCCGCCTGCCCGCCCACCCACCCACCCGCCCACCCACCCACCCACCCGCCCGCCCGCCCGCCCGCCCGCCCGCCCGCCCGCCCACCCACCCGCCCACCCACTCACCCACCCACACGCCCACACGCCTGCCCGCCCACCAACCCACCCGCCCGCCCACACACCCACCCGCACGCACGCACACACACGCGTGCCCGCCCCCCCCCACACACACCTAGCCACTCACCCCCCCACCCGCCTGCCCGCCCACCCACCCACCCGCACGCACGCCCACCCACCCACCCACCCGCACACACACACACGCACGCACGCACATGCACACACACGCCTGCCCGCCCCCCACACACACACACCTAGCCACCCACCCAACCAACCAACCAACCAATCAACCAACCAACCAACCAACCAAGCACCCCGGGCAGGCGTGGTGGCTACTGGATGCTGATATGGCGGCTTGGGCCTAACATAAAATGGATTACACTTGGAGGATATATTGCCAATAGCTACCAGTTAGTTGAGAGAATCGTTGGTTGTACTAGCTGCCCCTGCCATGTTGGTCGGTATGCATGTATAACCCTTGGTTCCTCATGAAGGTTGACCAACCGCAAATGTTGTACTTGTTTGATTTTTTAATGAATGTTGCCAACTGCCTTCCTTTCCAGGATCAAGGTGGAAGGCATGACTACTTGGAATGCGACTGGCCACGTCCAATGGGAAACGAAGGCAAAGAAGAGTCGCCATGACCCGTGTTGGTCCGTACGGTAGTACGGGGTACTCGGTAAAACCCTTGCGTACTGTAAAAATTCGGGTATTTTTGCGAGGGGTCAAAAATACGCGAAAAAATACGCAATACGGCAATACGGTTATTTTTGAAATTGTGGTAAAAAAGTACGGGGTATTATTGAGGCCAAGGCTTAAAGTACGGGGTATTCTAAGGATGTGTGGCCCTGCAGCCAACAAATGTTACTATGTACTATGCTCTCTGCTATTCATTGAGCATAATGGCAGTGACTTGCCACCTGCCACACTTAGATCGACATTGCAATACATCCTTCAAGTACATTTGTATATTGTGGACATGCAAACTATTGACCATCTAACACCGGTCTCTTTTATTACAATGCATTGACAACATAATACATGATTGAATGGTATAATGCACCCAGAGCTCTGGCAGCCTCGATGCAGAGGATGTCATAGCACTATAGATGGCAGCTTCGCCGCAAAATGACAACAAGTGCATGCCACGAATCCCTAAAAAATAAAATCATTGGCAATGAACCTAGAATTGACCTTCACTGCTGCGGCAGGTCCATACTTTGCCACTGCCGCGATCATGTTCTTGTACGAGGCGCCGTGAAACGGAATGCCATTCTCGTAAAAGAAAGAGGCCTGGGCAAGGCGGACTTCGTGGAGTTGCGCATTGGAAAAGCACTGTGGAATCGTCTTCTGCACTGCCTTGCCAGAGCCACAAGGGCCAGCACCCGGGGCAGCGGCAGGCAGAAGGGCCTTGGCAACGCGGGCACCGAGCACTGCCTTTTGCTCCTTCTTTTCCAACCGGGCTGCCTCAGCCGCCTGAAGCCTCCCGATAAGGCCTTCTACATTCCTAGACTGCTGGCAAAATGTGGCTCCCTTGTTGGGGATGTGGTCGACATGGCCGACAGCGCGATCGATCCTTGCTAAAGTTGCCAGGCCTGCCGAACTTGTAATCGCACAGCTTGCACGCCTGGCCACCTCTGGCCGACTACCACGTCTTCCCCACTCACGGTCTTTTCCACCTCGTCAATCAGGTGGAGGTATTGATACTCCTCTCCCCTTTTGACGACTGGAACTCTAGGCATGGTCGCCTCTTTTAGGATTGCCTGGCGCACAATACATGAACCGTCGCACCCGGCACCCTCTATTTGCTTTAATTGCGTCTTCACTCTTCTGCATCTTTCTGGAAGTGCACCCGTCCCTAAACCTTATGATTCTGCCAGGCTGTCCCCTAACAGCTTTTCTCCCGCGCAATATAAAATCCCGTCAAAGCATGTAAAAAGGCACACCGTCACGCGCGTACTAGCAAGTAGCTATAGATGCACTCGCTGCAATTTCAGCAATTTCAGCACCACCGACAGGTTCCTGGGCCTCTCCCCACCGCGTGACACGTCCGCGACCTCCAAAATTGGCTAAGTCCAAAGTGAAAAACAGTGAAAATCGTACGGCGTACGCGGTCGAAAGCGTCAGTACCGTGGAATACGGCGTATTTTCATACCCGAGGTGCCGTACGAACCAACACGAGCCATGACTAAGCTTAGCTCTAGGTTCAGCGTGGACAACGGCCCTTCGAGGAATTAATTGAATCACCTCAGAGGGGGCAATACAACCCCCCCATGTTACGTCGCACAACAATCTGCCACAGTTACGGACGTAAATTAGGATTCGTGCACGCAGGAGCCAAATGCACTACCAATGCTTGAGTAGTAGCCTCGCTATCTGGCAGGTCGGGCGGAACTGCAGCCGGAGCTGCAGGCGAATTTTCTTGGCTCATCGCAGCCGCCAGGCTGCGTTGCGCAGTAGTCGAGCGTTTGCTCGTCATAATATTGCGTTTTAGTTTCGGAAAAATATATCAGCGTGTGCGTCTTAGAAAGACGAAGCGATAGAGATATTCACGGCCGAATTCGGTGCCCAAACGTGAAAGTTATGAGCTCCGCCGTCAGCCATGGCTACCTCGTGGCTCGTGGCTCGTGATAATTTCAATGCACAAGGTTACACATTTCCATCGCCATTCATATTCATAATCCTGAACCACAATGGTCCGAGACCCGCGAAAAACGGATTTCTAATTCCGTCACCAAATTGGCGCGAGATCCCGAAAATCTGGTGTGCGGGATGGTGCCGACGAGGCCAAAAGTCACGCAGCACCCATGGCGGCCGTGAAAATCCTAGTGGCGGTTTTGAGATCACATTAAGGAAAGCGAATGCATGGTAAGCCGTCATAACTCATCTACTTCACGTACATATTTTTTTATCCTCAAGAAATCGGCCCATTTTCCCGGGGAAACAGGAAATAGGCGGGCAATTTCGCGGGCTCGGGTCAGGTCCGCTGCATTTTTCAGCGGACCCCCGAAAAGTCGCACCGGAAACTTATCGAACATGGCGATGAGTTAGCTCGAGGTAAGCCGCTTGCACGATTCTGTGACTAATTCAAAAAATTTTGACCGAAAAACTTTTTGTGAAAATGACTGCCATTGTAAATGCCGCGCCACCGCAGCAATTGGAGGTGCCTGGAGGGTACGTGCGGGGCTGATAATGGCAACGCACGTAAAAATATGCCACTTCTTTGTTTCTTTCATTTTTGTCATCCCATTTGCGCAGGGCGCTTAAATACCTTCTAGAGCGAGGCCCAGCCTGATTTTTCGTTGGCTCTGTAGTGTAGACCTGCGCGCATCACTGAATATCACAGCTGCGATCGTTGCGGAATGACTGAGTATGAATATATACTATTACGTCATATATATATTATTAGTATGAATATATACTGTTACGTCCCGGCCCTTTTGGTTGGACGTAACAATGGAATAAATTACGAAGGCCGTGTGGCCATTGTACTGGGTTTTATGATTACTGACTATTGTGTGAATTGGACTAGTTATTTAGGTCCTAGGTTGACTTTTTAGGGGCCGGTGCCGTGGCGCCGCGCCAGTTCTGGGACTGTCTATAGTTCTAGGCGTGGATCCTGTAGTTGGGGGTCGATGTCGGCCCGGATCCTACGCGGCATGAGTGACTTGGATTGTCCAATGGGATTGGGCGTTGTATCTGCGCCGCAACCAACCTAGGTTAAATTACTCCGAGGACGAGAGTCTCGTCCTCTTGGTTTGATGAATGATAAGTGCGAATACGCCTACACATTGAGCCCGGGGCAATTATCCATTTGTAATTGGTCTTGCTAGCCATTATAAGTGTGTACGATTAGCTTGGCATCAAGTCGTGATGCCAGATATCTCACGACTCACGTCGTGAAGCGCAACCTACATTAGGCCATCTTGAATTATTCCTAATTCCGGCAAGGTAGATCTTTCGCTACGTAGCTCAGGCTAGGAGTGTCTGGGCTGGGACGTAACACTGGTTATCGGAGGAAATGTGCTGGAAAGGTTAGCTAACTCTCGCGGAGAGGGTTAGTAAGACCAATTAGGATACCAAGACGGAGCTTGGCGTAGGTAGAGGTTCCGGAATTCAACGATTGCTGACAGGTCGGCGGCCAGCCCGTAAAGGGATTCAACGACGACCTAGGCAGCAAGCGGCCAGTCTGGGATACTCGGCGGGGCTAGCAATAGTCCTGTGGTGAGGTGCTGTCAACGATAGCGTTCAGCTCTCCTGTTTTCAACGACACCTAGTGGCGGCCAGGGCTTGCCTTCAACGACACCGCCGGGGTGGCGGCCAGCTCAGGAGGGATTAACGACATCGACGATGGTACGTCCCCTAGTTAGAATGCTTTCTTTACAAGCTATGCCTGCGGAAGGCTAGCTGGCGAGCTCGCTTTCTCTCCGGGACCGCGCACGTAGGGGGTTATTGTTATACGTTGTACCCTCTATAGGTTGTAAATGTCGTTGGTGCCTATGGACGTCGCGGAGACGGACATCGTTGTTTGACCTGCAAGGGGGGCCGGGGTCGTGGGGGTGGATACCGTCTGGCTGTTGCCGACTGTGTTGACGGTGTTTACCTCCGTGTGCTTATTGTATAGCCCTTTGCCGCGGAAGGCTGGGGCGTGTGCTGTGTTAGACTCTGTGCCTCTCCCTCGTTTGTTTTGGGTAAAGGTCACTGCACTTAGAGGTAGCCTGGGATTCCCCCCTTTTTCTCCTGCTTGCAAGCTTCTGCCACCTTATGATGTAACATGCCCAGACGCAACAGAATAAATAAGGGTGGACAGTCTGGATTTCCTTACTATGCAGTAGCTCATGACGGGGGTGAGGGTAGACCCGCCATATTCTATAGTTGGAAGACTTGCGAAGAGCACATTAAAGATAAGATATTGTCCCAAGGCTCTAGTGCTAAGTGGAAAGGGTTTGATAACATTACAGATGCAGATAGGTTTGTTAGGGAACACATGCCATTGCCTGAGGGGATGCACACCACGCGTGAATGCTCTAAGCCACCCACGCTCAGCAGTCGGGGGGAGGGGACAGCAGTTACAGTTACCTTCTCTCAGCTGACCATTGGCCCTAGCAAACAGTAGAGGAGACTATTACTAGGAAGTAGTACTAGGTTCTATATTTATAGATCTATAGCACGTGGTTGCTCTCTCTCCTTCTCTCTCTTTCGTCCTGGGGAGGTGTTGCCTGCAGTGTAAGGTACAGGTACGAGCACCATGCCAACACGGTACCAAACAAGGAACGCCAGAGAGACAGAAGACGAGACTAGAGAAAGAGACTCAGATAATAGAGAGGTAGAACCGGTAGACAACCACGAGCACGGTACAGAGGGGCTAGAGGTACCACTGCACGTCCAAGTAGGGACAGGTACAGGTGAGGTCATGGAGAGACCTGCGGAAGGCTTCCCACGATCCAGAGACCAGAACCCTAGGTTCCCAGCGGATGGGGACAATCTAGACGCCTTAACAGGGCAGGAAGATGACAGGAGTGACCGAGAGATGCTACAAGGGGACTCGCAGCAGCAGCAGCAGCAGCAGCAGCAGCAGCAACAGCAGCAGCAACAGCAGCAGCAGCAGCAGCAACAGTCACCGCAGCAGCAACGGCAACAACAGCAACCCCGACCGCGGCAACAACAACCTCAGACGAGACCACCATGGCTACCACATAATCCTGAGCAGCAGGGAGACGAGAATGAAGATGTCCTGCACTACCGTTATCAGCAGCCAGTCACAGGGCGGCCATTGCATCCCTGGGCGGGGCGGGGGCGTCCCCAGGGACCTCCGCCGGGCCCCACCCACCGGGGCAGACGCAGGGTGTCCTTCGGCAGTACTTCCTTGTTACCCACGGCGCTATGGCATTCGGATGAGGATGGTGAGCCTCTAGGGGCAGATGGCGAGTTTGACGATCTGGAAGGGACTGGGGAGGTGGACGAGGATCCAGAGACACAGAGCCCGCCCGTTGGTACTCACATACCACGGGCCCGGCTAGGGGACGACAGAAGCAGCGTCACCGCCCGAGGCGCAGAGACTCATACGCCCGTCCCGCGTCCTGTACCCCAACCACAACGTCCACGGGCGCTGGACAGTAGCGTGGCCCCCTCGCCCGCGCCTGTTGGCAACCTTAATTTCAGCAGGGTGGCATTGGATGACCCGGGGTACGAACATCCCTCATCGGTACAGGTGCGGCGGACTCACGGTACGCCGTCCAGGTCCGGATCTCTCCCTCGGTCGCAGCCCCCCGCATTCGGCTCCATCTCCTACGTAGACGTCGGTGGGCCCATCTCCAGCGCGGTAAAGGCCCCACCGATGCCCAATTTCAAGAATGTACCCAAGCTGCACGCGGATATGAAACCGCGAGAGGTCGACGAATGGGGACGCATGTGGCAACAGCAGTATACCATCTGGCGCAATCACCACAGCTGGCAGCTGGCCACCTGTGATCTGATCCCGCACGTGGTTAACACCTGCATGGACCCCTCGGTGCATGGTGAGCATCTTGAACTGTGAGAGCATCGCATCCCAGTCATACCCGCAAACCGTGGAGGAGCTGATGGACCGGGTGCGCCGCAAGTTGATACCCCCAGACGCGGAGCTCCACGAGCGAATCGCCTTCGGCAAGCTGCGCCAGGGGACCACCAGTTAGTCTCCATGCTTTGCTGTAGACTAAGTCTCAAAGGCATTGTGAATACAACGTATGAATAAGCCTTGTAAACCTACGTTGGTATGTGAGTATAAATACCACGTGGGCTATGCAGATAGGAATGCTAGTCGAGTCGCATACGTTTCCCTAGATAGGTACTTTGGGTACTGAGGTACGTGACAGATGTCAGTACCCAGTATACGTAGTGTCCTGTCATTGGACGGTACTAGAGTATCCTAGATATAGGGACCGTACTGCATTGTGCATTGATCTGTGATCGCACGATGCAGTGACTAGACTGCTACCTGTCATCGTGCGGCCTCGGGCCAACGGTCTGCACCCAACGGTCACTGGCGGCGCAGCCATGCAGTGAGAGGAACGTTGATAAAGGGTAAACCTATTTTCTAATGAACCAAGCAATTCATTGCTCTCAGCACACTGTGTTCTCAAGCAATATACCACGTCGTTCATTCCCATTTACTAACTTGAATTTTACAAACGCTCTTCAGCAACATCAAACTCAACAATGGTTCAAACCGGCACTGGAAAAAAAAAGAAGAAAAGAAAAGAAAAAAAAAAAAAAAAGAAGAAACTATATCTTGGGGACGACGATGATGATCAGCGTCGTCCGCCAGACAACAGGGCACCGGCTGATGTCGGTGCGCCTGCATGCAATAACAACAAAACAAAAAGAAGACAAGGAAAAAGAAAAAGAAAACAAAAGAACAACAATGACAATACCAGCCAGGTGGAGGGTCCGGCTGCCCCCTCCCCTGTGCGCCAGCCGGTGGCGGAGCCGGTTCCCCTACGGGGCACCGAACAACCCTCTTCCCCGGCGGCTGCGACAGCAGCACCCACTGCTGGAGTAGCCATGGCGACGGCAATGCGGCAGGAAAACAACCCCCCAGGAGGCACCGGCCCCGCGCCGGCCCCTGGGGCTTCCAGCGTAAGCAAGTCCGTTGCTTTCTTTCCTCATGCATGCTCTGATATAATGCTCAAGAGCGGTGGCTATCTTTTCAACATATCATAACCAAACAGAAAGCTATCGCTGCAGCATGAGGAGCATAGAAACGCTCCAGCTGTTATGTGATAAAAGCACTCCTGGCCTATCCCCATCGCCGGCGGTGGGCGGCCTGGGCTGGACGGCATATGCAAACGAGACAAGTATCACCGTCCACCCCAACGTGAGTTATCTGAATGTCATGTCTTTTGAACGCAGATCTCCCCATTTTATTTGGGATGAGTGTAAGGGTATTGTTGCTTTCTTGGCAGCACAGCCTCTACCCTCTAGGGAGACTGTTGATCCTCTCTATGTCAGGGCTGAGGGCCCTTAATCAAACCCACTGCTGTCAACTCCCTAGACATGGAGCTTGCCCAGCCGCCGCACATAATCAATAACGCATGCAGTAGTGGCAGAAGCCATTACCAAACGCATGTACTTGCGGGTAAAGACCTGGCTGGTGCTAACGCTCAAGCAGCACCGGGAGGCAATAACAAGAAACACTAACAGAAAACAAACAAACAAACAAAACTGTTACCAAACCATGGTTGGTGTTGAGGCAGCACAGACACTGAGATGCTGTCCTCTCACTACAAACAAACAAACGAAACGGTTACCAATCCATGGTTGGTGTTGAGGCGGCACGGCTACTGTCCTCTCACTACAAACAAACAAACGAAACGGTTAACAAACCATGGTTGGTGTTGAGGCAGCACAGCTACTGTCCTCTCATTACAAGCAAACAAACGAAAATGTTACCAAACCATGGTGGGTTTTGAGGCAGCAAAGATACTGTCCTCTCAATCAATACAATGAACAAACAAGAAAAGCTGCGATTACTGAACAATAACAATACCAACAACAGGCCCTCACAGGGCAATAACAACAACAACAACTGGCCCCAACAGGGCAACAACAACAACAACAACAACAACAACAACAACAACAACAACAACAACAACAACAACAACAACAACAACAACAACAACAACAACAACAACAACAACAACAACAACAACAACAACAACAACAACAACAACAACAACAACAACAACAACAACAACAACAACAACAACAACAACAACAACAACAACAACAACAACAACAACAACAACAACAACAACAACAACAACAACAACAACAACAACAACAACAACAACAACAACAACAACAACAACAACAACAACAACAACAACAACAACAACAACAACAACAACAACAACAACAACAACAACAACAACAACAACAACAACAACAACAACAACAACAACAACAACAACAACAACAACAACAACAACAACAACAACAACAACAACAACAACAACAATAGGCAACCTGGCAACCCTGGAAGGGTCAGGTGCCTGAGGTGCTTCCAGACGGGGCACAGCCGCAACCAGTGCAACCACAACCCTACACTGGCAACAATGTGGATCTCTGCCCAGGCTGCCACTACACGAGGCACAACCTGGCCAGCTCCAGGCAGCCGTTGCAACAGGCCTCGCTACCCAAATCAATGTGAGTTCTCTCACCTTGCTTACTCTGAGGATGATGATCTCATTACCATTGGGGATGGCAGCCAGGGCATAATTGATTTTGAGGCAGCAACCTTACTGTCCTCCCAACACCCTGTACTGGAACCTTACATAAAAGCACTAACCCCTACTGTTGACAACTCCATAGATATCAAGGAGCTTGCTCATCAGCTGCACCTAGCCATGGGTCATGAAACAGTGGCTGAGGAACTGGCCAGACGGCTGGGGGTAGTAGCATGGGAAAACAACTCAGGAATGCAGTAAAACTGGCTAGACAACACTGTCAAGAATGTCAGTTCAATAGCCCCAAACCTCAAAAATGGCATACTGCAACTCCTTCCACCACTAGGGGCATGATAGTGGGGGATGTGATGCACATCAACAAAGATGTCCAACCCTACCTGATCCTAAAAGATTCATGGTCCAGGTTCACAGTAATGGAACCCCTACCTGGCATGTCTGCAGGGCAGCTACGTGTTGCACTCATGATTGCTTTACCCAGATTCTACCCAGTTGACAGAATTTTGCTTGATCAACAATTTTCTTGTCTGACTGACCTGGAAGGGTGTGAAGCAATAGAGATTGCTGGGCTGGAAGATCATGAGGGTCAGGGGGTCATTGAAAGAACCATCAGATCTGTCAAAACCCTACTAGCCAAAAATCCTTCCAAGGATGCTACTTCAGGGGTCTATTGTGACAGGGCACTCTGGTGTCATGAAATGTGCACAACCCTAAACATGAGACCTGTCTTGCATGCCAAGTGGGGTGAAGTAATCCCAGCAGGCCTGCAGGCAGGTGTATATCCCCCAGAGGTGATAGCACTGTACAACACTGCACGTGCACAAACCTCAGCAAAACTGGCAGAAAAAGATAAAACCCATCCAGGCCAGTATTCCAAAAAGGTGATCAAGTTCTCTATTACAAGGAAAACAGCTTTGGTAAGGTTGGAACTTGGCTAGGTCCAGTTACCATCCGTGGATTTACCAAAAACAGCAAGACCGTGGAGGTCAAGCACAATATCAATGGGAAGCGTCACAGGGTGAGCTGTCATAGAATTAAGAAGTATTATTCTCCCATGGCAGACGTGCCTGGGGAAGAGTCTTTAAGCATGGACTCACTACTTCTATCTGGCAACTCCAGCATGCCCAGCAGTAGCCCTGAGCCACCAATTACTGCTGTTGACAGCACCACAGCACCCTCTGTGAACCCTTCCACCCTCAGTGAAGCCAGGCCCACTTCACAACCTGGGGATTGCTTAACCAGGCACGAGGTAGCTGGGTTGGAAGCATTAGCTCAGCCCCAAGGCACGAACCTGTCTGCCAACCTCCCGCTCTGAGGTCAAATTGGCAGTCGCCTTGCAAGCATTACACAGGTCACATAAGCAACAAGCTGCTGTGGCCGAAGGGTTGGCAAAAGTCTCAGCTGTGTGCACTAGTCAGGACCCCTGGACCCTGGCAATAGACACTCAGGCACAGGTCAGTGTGATCAGTGCACAAGCCATCCCTGGTCTTGAGATTGCACCTTCATTTTGGGCACGGGTGCAGGATTTCTCAGGCCAAAGCTCACTGGATGTAGTGGGACAAGTGATGCTCCCTATACTTGGTATTCAGACACCCTTCCAGGTGGTGGAGGGGTACTCTGGTAACACCTTGTTGGGGGAACCTTTTGTATCCTATCCTGGGGTGCTTATCTCAGCTAATGAGCTCAGTGTCACAGGGGTGGGTGCAGTTCCTCTGGACCACTTTAAAATCCCTCTCTCCAGTATTGTCCCTGGTATGGATGCTGTCATCAAGGCAGTCAACACTCAGTATGCACCAGGGGAGATCCCTGATCTGGACAAGTTAGTGCACAGCCAGTTCCTCCATCCCTCAGCCTTTGGGCTGGGTAAGTGGGACATAGCCATGCACTCACCCCACCAAATCTCCCACGTCATACAAGAATGCAAAACACAAAAAGGGTTTACCAAGTGGCTGATGGCCATTGTCCACCAAGCCAGGCAGGAATGGGTCCTGCCCAACCCCAAAAACCCTCAATACAAACCTCCTGTCACCCCTTCATGGGACGTGCCAGAGGGAGCCAAAAAGCTCAGATTAAAATTTGTTCTCAAACAAAAACCACAAAAAGTGGGCTCCCCAATCTTCCATGCCAGACCATGTGTCACAGAATTAAAGGGGACATCCACACTGCCAAAAGGGGAAACCTACACACCTGGGCTGCAACAAACCTCACTCAGGATCATGCTCTCCCTATTCCTCCACAACCTCAATGCAGGCCAAGACTATGTCTGCAAAGCCACTGATATTAAAAGGGCCTTCCTCAGGGGGGACCCAGAAAAGGCTGAATCTGTGTGGAAAGGGAAGGTGTACGTGGTAGACACCCCAGCTGTGTGGAAACCTTACATTGATGAGCCCCACCTTATCATCAACATTGGGGTGGAAGGGCTTGTCAGTGCCCCAAAAATTTTCAGAGACTCAGCAGAGGAAGTATTCAAAAAGCTCAAGGCCACGTATGATGACCTGGACCCATGCTTTTTTGTTGTACCCACCCCCTCTGGACTGCTGTTCTTTGTGTGGCATGGAGATGACCAACTCATTTGTGGGCCTAGAGCTGAGGTGGAAAATTTATTCAGCAGGTCCAGGAATCATATGAGATTGGCAAACAGGTGGAATTGAGCACAACCCCCATCCAGTTCTGTGGCATCATGTTGCAGCTGCACAGGCAGCCAGATCATGGGTCTGCTCTCTCTCTCCTCCTGCAGAATATATCAAGATTGTCTAGATCTGCTGCATCACACCTGCCTCCCCTTACACATGTGTGCCACTGTTCAGGGCAAACTGGGGTGGTGGTCAGCCATCTGTGGGGCTCCCTTAGCTGTCATCAGCAGGGTCACCCATGATGTTCTAGTCAAATAAAATGCAGTCACATCAGGAAGTTGATCATGACTGCCCCCCCTCATCCTCCATGGCCTGAATCTGATGGAAGACATCCACATCCACAGTGTCATGGACAGCTCCATGGAGAGCAGAACAATCAATCAGATGGGGGCACGGGAATCAGGGCTGTTTTTTCTCACCAACAGGTCAGATTACATGTCCCTCACTTCCTGGTACAGCAGGCTACACCGCAGAAAACCTGGCAGCAGCAACTCAGCTGAATGTCGTGCTGTGGTGTCTGCTGCATTGCATGCTCGTTCCCTGCAGCACATGCTCACCTGGCTACAAACCCAGGCAGGCAGCACATGCAATGTCATCTCACATCTCTATACTGACAGCTACTCTGTGATCAGTTTTCTAACCAAGAAATCTGTTTCTGCTGCTGTCCACACTGACCTGGATTGGGTGATCCTCAAACAGGAGGCACCTACTTTTCCAGCTGGACTCATGTGGATGATGAGGAAACCCAGCAGACGCTTAACGAAGCTGCGGGATGCTGCTGGCCAACAGTACCAGCTCCTCTTTCAGAACATGAACCCCTATGATATCAGAGTCAGTGTTTGAATAAATGACTGGCCATAGCTCAGTACACAACCACCACACCCCCTTACCACAGCGATAGCTGCTGGGCGCCATAAAATTCAACACATTCTGTGGGGTGTGAGTGCTGGCTAGGTCAGATTTGTATCCATTTGCAGCTTGAGGACACAAGCTTTGTATCCACTTACTTAATGTGTGCTCCAATAACTGGCCAAACCAGCCAGCTGTGTACACCTTATTTAATGTGCAATATAACACCTGGCCAGAACAGCCAGCTGTAACCAACCTGGCTCAACCAGCCATGTCTCTTTTGTACCCCTAATCAACTTAAAAACAATAACAATAATGTTGGGGGTGCAGACCTGCATTAAGAAATAAATAATAAAACAATACTGGAGTTAGTCTCCATGCTTTGCTGTAGACTAAGTCTCAAAGGCATTGTGAATACAACGTATGAATAAGCCTTGTAAACCTACGTTGGTATGTGAATATAAATACCACGTGGGCTATGCAGATAGGAATGCTAGTCGAGTCGCATACGTTTCCCTAGATAGGTACTTTGGGTACTGAGGTACGTGACAGATGTCAGTACCCAGTATACGTAGTGTCCTGTCATTGGACGGTACTAGCGTATCCTAGATAGGGACCGTACTGCATTGTGCATTGATCTGTGATCGCACGATGCAGTGACTAGACTGCTACCTGTCATCGTGCGGCCTCGGGCCAACGGTCTGCACCCAACGGTCACTGGCGGCGCAGCCAGTGAGAGGAACGTTGATAAAGGGTAAACCTATTTTCTAATGAACCAAGCAATTCATTGCTCTCAGCACACTGTGTTCTCAAGCAATATACCACGTCGTTCATTCCCATTTACTAACTCCACCCCATATCGCGAGTTTCTGTCCAAGTTTGAGTCCAGCGCCGCCTATCTGACCGACATGACCTGGTACGAGTACAAGATCAGGTTCATCGAGGCACTCTGTCCCGAGCTGCAGGACGAGGTATTCAAACACTACGCTGAGGTCCCATGGAAGGAGTGGGACATCCTGAATATCCAGAGATACCTTCTACAGGTGGCCGACGTGGTGGCTCGCGGGCGCGCACCCTCAGTGCGCCGCTTCTTCAGGCCAGCTCCCCCGCGACGGGTGAATCAGATGTACTCCACTGAGTTCGCCGGCGAGGAGGAGGACGAGTACCTCGACGAACCCGATGATGGCTACACTGACCAGGGTGTCAACGCGATCGACGCTAGCAAGGCGCGGTGCTTCATGTGCAGTGAAGTGGGACACCTCAAGCGCGACTGCCCCAAGCTCCGGGGCAAGCACGCCAGTCGTGGGGCGGGGGATATGGAATCCGGCGTTCGCTTCTCTGGTCCAGCCTTCGGCAGTCGCCCCGACTCCTCCGGCCCCCGGGACCGACCCCGCAACGCGGGTGAGCGTGCGGCTCGCCTGCAGCATGCCAGACAGGTCCCGACTCAGTACCAGCAGCCGCGACCGCCCGCGACCAGCTCTACCAAGGGCGTGTTGCGCGCGGTTAACGAGATTGAGGCGCGGCGACAGTCCTCCTCTTCCGGCCAGACGCATGCCGTGGCTGGCTACGAGTACGACGACGAGGAGGAGGCTGACGAAGAGGAGGAGGGGGGGGAAGAGGGCGGGCGGTCGGGCGAGGCGGCCTCCCGTCCCACCGCTCCTCGGGAGTAGTAGCCTTGCCCGTGGGCTTGGGCCCCGGGGTAGAGGATAGGGTAGAAAAATCAGATGGTAGTCCTGACGCGGAGTCAATTAGGGTAGAGGTAGTCGTCAACAACGTGGCTTCAGACGCGTCCACCCAACCGGCGGCGCGTGCATCTCAAGGGGGCTCGCGACATTTGTTTCTCTTCAGTGGACGGTTACTGGTTCCTCCCACCGTCCTTGATCCGTATTTGAAGGAGAAAACGGTCATGGACGTGAAGTTTCTGGTCGACACCGGTGCCTCCACGTCCTTGTGCATGGCCCTGGTCAACGAGGCCCTGGTGCGTCGGCTGGGCCTGGTCCCACGACCACACACCACGGCAGTGTATGTCACCTATTCGGACGACCGGCGACACCAATCGCCGGGCCTAGCAGACATCAAGGGTGTGCTGCAGGGCACGCCGGTGGACCTAGTGGCGACTATTGCTCCGCTGGGCGCTGCAGACATCATCATTGGGGTGGACTGGTTGGACAAGCAGGATGTGGACATCAGCGTACGCCGACGGGTAGTTTGGTTTCCTGACGGTTCCTTTTGGTGCCCCGACAGTGAGTATAGAGCACAGGCCGCCGAGGTCCATAACATTACACACGAGCGCTCGGCGGACGGGCCTCGACCAGCGTCCCAGATCCTGATGAGTAGCAAGACGCTGGCGCGCCAACTTCGGAAGGGCAAGGAGTATGCGATGTACCGAATAGACCTGGACAGCACTCAGGCCATGCTCAACGAGATTGGTGTTGGCTTCACCCCGGCCGGACGAGCTGGCGCGGTTCAACGCCGTCCTGGAGAAGCGCGCTACTCTCTTCGCGGATCGCACACCCCAGTTCCCTCCCAATCGATCGGTGCTACACCGTATCCAGGTCCAGGAGGGGTCCGGACCGACAGCGTCTCCCATGTATCGCATGGGCCCAGTCGAGCTGGTGGAGCTCAAGAAGATCCTCATTTCGCTGCTCGATGCCGGCCTCATTGAGCCCAGCAACAGCCCCTTCTCAGCGGGCGTGCTGCTCGTTCCCAAGCCAGGGGGCAAGTGGCGTTTGGTGACTGACTACCGGAAGCTGAACGCCATCACTGTCAAGTCCCGATACCCCCTACCGAGGATCGACGACATCTTCAACCGTGTCCAAGGGGCTACATGTTTCACCGTCATTGACTGTGCGGACGGGTTTTGGCAGCTGCGCATCGCGCCAGAAGACTGCCACAAGACCGCGTTCGCCACGCCCTTCGGTCACTACCAGTTTCGGGTGGCGGCAATGGGGCTGTGTAATTCGCCTGCGTCCTTCCAGATGCTGATGAACGACATCCTCCGTCCGGTGATGGGCACGGCCCACCTGCCGCAGGTCTCCAAGGATCTGACGGACCCGCAGAAGGGGGCGCGCCCGCCCTGGACCTACAAGCGCACGTGCGCGCTGGCGTACCTGGACGACATCCTGGTGTACTCCAAGACGTTCGAGGAGCACCTGGAGGATGTTGATGCAGTGCTTCAGATCATGGAAGACGAGCACCTGTCGGCGCGGAAGGCCAAGGTGCGCGCCGGCCGCTGTGTGCCATTTCTGGGCCATACCCTGTCTGCGGACGGCATCGCGACTGACCCGGAGAAGATCGAGGCCGTACAGCAATGGCCGGTCCCCACGGACGTGAAAGGGGTGCGCAGTTTCCTGGGGTTGGCATCCTACTACCGGCGGTTCATTCCGAGGTTTGCCACCATCGCCGCCCCGATCAACGCTCTCCTCAAGAAGGGTACCCAGTTCCTCAGGGCTGAGCAGACTGTGCCAACAGGCCTTCGAGGCACTTAAGGGGACGCGGCGCGCCGAATTTTTTCCGCGCCAAAAAATTCGCGGTGCCAGCCGTACCGTGAAAAGTGGGTGCACGGTGCGCGCACCCCTTGCGGAAGTGGCCATGGCGACTGCGTCTAGGCGAAACTAGCAATGTAAGGCTAGAGAAATGCCAAAAAAATGATCGAATGTTGAAGACGATGATTTAATGATGTTGGTTTGTGGCGGCAAGTAGCTGATTTACAATATCGCTGCTTTCTTTTACTGCCATCGGCATGGGGGGTAAATTGCATTTTTTCGTCGCGCGGAATAAAATAGAATTCGTGATAGCGGCTGTAAATTCGCAGTTTTGGGGGGCTTTTTGACCGAGAAGGATGAATTCGTATCGGTATCATTGAATTCCAGACCGAACTGGTGCTTTTTGCTACATTTTCGGCCATTCTCGGTAAGTAATTCGTCAGGCCTCCGCAATGCATGTCGGAACCTTCCATGGAAGAACGGCCGTTGTTGCGCGCCTGGGCGGGGGATCTGCGAGGTCAAGGTATAGATTTGTCGCGAATGTTCTGTGCTATCAGTTCTTTCTTCTATGAGCTCATCGTTCGAAGTTTTTTCCGTTCTTTTTGGGCAGTTTCCGCCAGCTAGCTCGCCGTTGCTTGCCGTGGTGTTGTCGAATACCTGGCAGCTTTAGATTGTTTTCGTTGATGTCGTGGTCAAGGCCGCTTCAGTCGAAGCCTATTGCTTCTCGGGAAGGTTTAAGGTATTTCATGAAACGTGTTCTGGCAAGGATGTTGTGCGTATGGAAGCTTCTAGTTTTGTGAGAGTGACGCACCCTCTCTTCGCAGCGGCATCACAGCGCTCATGCGCTGGAGGCCCGCCAATGGTTTCTTTCCATTTTATCGTGCAGGGGAGGAAGTGTTTTACTGACGATCATGTTGGAGATATTGCATTTGTGTGACTGCATGTAGATAGCTGCCACCATTGGTTTATTTGAGCTTTCCCTTGTTATGATGATGTGAAAAGACTGCAATGTGCTGAGCCAACCATGGTTGACATGGTTGACTGCATGCAAGCTTTGCATGCCATGATCTCCTTGGTTCCTTGCCCTCCATCGTTCCAGTTTGTTGCCCATCTCAGGTAGGGCAGTTAAGGAGTCGCTGCAGTGTTGATTAGCTTGGTTGGCATGAACCTTAACACTCTAACCTGGGAGAAACATAGAAAATGCTGATTAGGCATTTTAGTGCCATCATCATTATTGCTATTCACATGCTTATAAGTCTGGCCATGCTCGAGGGACGGTGAAGGGGTATGAGGTGTGTGGCCACCCATTTGTATTTCATAACATATTCAGCATGTATTTGATGCATGTTGGATGGCATGCAAAGTGTAATTGTGTTTCCTTGGTTACTGAGTGGCCCTTAGCGCCTTGTCAGGTGGTCGTCTAGGAAACCCATCAGTGCGTGCCACAGTGACCCCCGACCTTGAGCATGTGTCGTCATCAGTGAGCAAGAGTTAGAGGTGCTTTTGGTCATAGATTTGCTGAGTTCTTGGCATGAAGTTTAGAAGGTAACCTTGGGTTGAGTATAGTGTATGCTCTCTTGGCATGTATGCCTAGCGATCGTGTTGCTATGCTTGCGCTGGCAAGGTTGGCCATGCCGAGGGCAGGTGAGGGCAGATGAGGTGCCTAGGCGTTTGCTTATGTTTTGTGATCGAGTAGGGCATGCTTTCAGGCTCTTTGGATGGAAAACATCATGCCTAAGTGGCCTTGTACAAAGAAAAACCTTCTTTAGCGGTCGTGAGAGTGGCATCTGCCAAACGCAATAACTTGAGCTAGGGTTGTCCGATTGACCTCAAACTTGGACCGTGGCTGGGACCACCCGTGCCGAAATTTAATAGTGCTTTTTGGCTTGATCTGACAAGTTTATGAATTGTTTTATATTTTAAAGTGAAAAAAATCGCGTTTTTGGCGCCACGGGCTATTTTTTGAACGGCGGTGTCCATATGCCCCATGTAAGTTGCTGTTTGCGATGTGCCTGGAAGCAACTATGCGGCTTGTGCTTTTTGGGTCAACCTGTTTTGTGGATTGGCTGGGGCATAACCAGCCCTAGTTAGCGTCTTTTGCTATTTATAGCGCATTATTGGCGTATATATGGGGGTAGTACCCCCCAAAAGTGCATGGACAACTCACTAGAGATGTTATTTAGTGCCCCCAATCATAACTTAGCATTGTGCAAATGAATTTCAAGTGATATTAGCATATGTCAATTTTGAGGGTTTTGAGGTGCCACATCCCCTTAAGCGCCACCTCACCACAGCGCCGGTCCTCGTCTTGCCGGACCCGTCCCTCCCTTTTGTCGTGGCTACTGACGCCAGCAAGGTGGCCATCGGGGGTGTTCTCCTGCAGGACCAAGGCAAGGGCCTTCAGCCCATCGAGTACATCTCACGCACAATGATTCCGGCGGAGCGGAATTATCCAGTGCATCAGCAGGAAATCCTGGCAGTAGTCTACAGCTGCCACACGTGGCGTCATCATCTTCTGGGGGCCCAGTTTTCGGTGGCCATTAGTGAGCAAGGGGATCTCGACCCCCACCGCCTAGTGATCCACACCGACCACCGGCCGCTCACCCACCTCCTGGTGCAGCCCAACCTGACGCCCCGCCAAGCGCGGTGGATGGAGTACTTGTCGCAGTTTGCGCCGTTCAAGATCCAATATGTCAAGGGCGCGGACAACGTGGTACCCGACGCCCTCTCGCGACGGGCGGACTATTGGTTCTACGAGGACATGGATGTGCTTCACACCACCTGCGTACCAGTGGCCGCCCCGGGGACCGCCTACGGCGTGGAGCCCCGGTCCCCCAGGGCCCGCCACCTGTTTCATCTTGGGCACACCACCAGTGATGACTTGTCACCCCTCCTGGATGAGTCGAGCGCCCACGAGGACGTGGACACCCCCGGGGAGGGGGAGGGGTCGCATACGCGCGTGCCCCTTAGTCATGTGGTGCCGCCCCAGGGAATTTTTCAGCTTCAGCCGATCGGCCCACCCACAGTCTTCTCAGAATTCGTCAACCAGGCGAGTACGGATGCGGAGGACCCGGCCGCGGACGCGTTCACAGTCACGTCGGACCTGGAGACGATGATCAGTCGTTTCACGGTCACGGAGGAAGCGGCGCTTGAAGCCATCCGGGCGCATCCCCAGCAGATGGGCGCCTTCCCTTGCAAGTTCCAGGACGGGCGCCTGTTCGTGAGTGTCCAGCCGGAGGAATGGCGGTTGTATGTCCCTGAGCTTTGTAGGGCCGCCTTGCTTCACGAGCTCCATGATTCCCTTCTAGGCGGACATCAAGGAAGCCACCGCCTCCTTAATTCCCCGGGCCCGCAAGCATTTCTACTGGCCATGCAGGGATGAAGGAGTATATGGAGACGTATGTGCGCCAGTGCCCCTCGTGCCAGATCATGAAGTCCAGGAACACGGGCTCTCAAGCCGTCCCTAAGACGCTGCCTGATCCTATGGGTCCTTGGGATTCTATCATGATGGACTTCATCGGCCCGTTTAAGAAGACGAAGAGCGGCAACAGCATGGTCTTGGTGTTCGTGGACCGCCTGACGCGCATGTGTCACTTGGCCCCGTGTCCGGTCGACCTCACGGCGGAGGAGTGCGCCAAGATATACCTGACGCACGTGTTTCGGTTTCACGGAGCTCAGCCGACAGTTCATCTCTGACCGCGACAAGCTCTTCACGGCCAAATTCTGGCAGGAGTTTTTCGAACGGCTGGGCACCAAGGTGTCGCTGGGCACGGCTTACCACAGCTCGTCGTCGCACCTGGTGGAGCGGTTGAACCGCACCGTGCAAGAGACCATGCGACACTACACCGACACGGTGGGCAGCAATTGGGAAGAACTTCTGGGCTTGGTGGAGTTTTCCCTGAACAATGCCCCCCAGGCCGCCCATGGATTTACTCCCTTTTTCCTCAACTCCGGCCGACACCCTCTCACGCCGCTCGACTTGCTTATGAGCCCCGGATTTGGAGAGGATCAGGTCAAGCTGGACACCCTCCAGGGGGTTGAGCGGTTGCTGCAGCGGATGCACCAGGCGCATAACAGCGCAGTCCAGGGCTACCGCGCAGCGACAGAGCGGTATCTGGAGTGGACAGCCGGCAAGCGGGATCACCGGACGCCGCCCATCGAGGTGGGCGATTGGGTCCTGGTTGAGGGCCCGCAGATCGGACGATTTTCACACAAGGTGGAGAAGGAGCTGAAGACTAAGCTCCGTCCCATGTTCCTGGGTCCCTACAAGGTCCTCACCAAGTTTGACGATGTCATGTTCCAGGTGGACATTCCAGTGTCATGGAACCTCACGTCCAACCGTTTCCACCGTGACCAGCTTAAGTTGTATCACCAGAACACCATCCAGGGCAGGGTCAATCCCCCAGCCCCGCTGGAGTTCAATCCGGACACGGGGGAACAGGAGGACGAGGTGGCATCGATCGTGGGACACCGGGATGTCAAACGGGGACGAGGGGTCCAGCGACAATACCGGGTGCGATGGCGATTTCGCACAGCATGAGTCTGAGGACTCCTGGCGCACCGCCACTGAGTTAGCTGGGTGCGCCCGCTTACTAGAGGCATATAAGAAGACGCACCAGTTGCGTTAGCAGGCCACATCCGGTAGGGTGTAGTAGGGTGAGAGTGGTGTGTGAGCTGGGTACCAGGTACACGCCGACTAATGCCCTGGCATCTTGTGTGTGGGCTGTGCAGGGGGACGCCGCACATCATTCCGAAAAGCCATTTTTGTCCCCTGAAAATTACCAGGAGATAGAATAATGGTCATTTTGGCCTCAAATTTGGCACCAAGGTGCCTAATCAGATATCTTATGATACCATGTGGTCAAAAAAATTTTTGGGACTTGGCAGCATGGTAACATGGTGACATTTGCTAGCATAAAATACCGTATTTTCAGCACTTTCTGGCATGTATGCATTTATAATGACATCAAATGAACTCAGTTGGGCCTGGAACTTTGCACATGCTCTAAATACATCCCATTCAGCATGTCCACAAAGTTTCAGGCTGGTTGGATGACAAAATGGTGACAGATGCTAGCATAAATACCCCCAAAATGCAGTTTTTCATGTTTTTCCAAGGTTTTCATCACACATATGCATATATAATGACATCAAATGAACTCAGTTGGGCCTGGAACTTTGCACATGTTTTAAACACATCCCATGCAGTATGCCCACAAAGTTTCAGGCTTGTTGGATGACAAAATGGTGACAGATGCTAGCATAAATAACCCCAAAATGCAAATTTTCATGTTTTTCCAAGGGTTTCATCACATGATGCACATATATAATGACACCAAATGAACTCAGTTGGGCCTGGAACTTTGCACGTGTTCTAAACACATCCCATGCAGCATGCCCACAAAGTTTCAGGCTGGTTGGATGACAAACTGGTGACAAATGCTAGCATAAATACCCCAAAGTGCAGTTTTTGATGGTTTTCAAAGGGTTTCAACACATTAGCGCATGTATGATGACACCAAACGAACTCAGTTGGAGCTGGAACTTTGCATATCTTTTAAAAACATCCCAAATAGCATTCCTACAAAGTTTCAGACTGGTTGGATAACAAACTGGTGACAAATGCTGGCATAAATACTACTAGCATAAAATGCAGTTTTTCATGGTTTTTTAAGGGTTCCAACACATGGGGGCATATATCAATGAACTCAGTCAAGCCTAGAACTTTGCACAGCTCATAAAAACATCTATGTTAACTGCCCACAAGAAATTCAGACTGTTTGCATGACAAATAGGTGACAGATGCTAGCAAACATAGCACAAAAAATGCAGACACTAGTAATTGTTTTTCAAGGGTTTCATCACATAGTTGCATGTCGATCATTCCAGTTTGGGATAACTAGTCAGGTTCCAAACAACACATCTACATTACATATTATGTGACATTGCAGGAACGCAAACTTTGGGGCACACACCCATGATACAACGTCAACATGTACATCAATAACACACATGTAACTTAGCTAATCATCATCATAAAAAGCACACCTTCCCAACCCACCAACCCACCCACCCACCCACCCACCCACCCACCCACCACCCACCCACCCACCCCCCACCCACCCACCCACCCACCCACCCACCCACCCACCCACCCACCCACCCACCCACCCACCCACCCACCCACCTGAGGGGATTCATAGGTGTTTGCTCAATTTCACAAGTCTTCAAATGAGTAAAAAAAAAATCTTTCAGATCTGAGGGTACCTAAAGCTGGACTGTTGCAGGCAGCATGTAGACCATGAAAATAGACCACCCACGAAAATTGGGCTCATTCTGAGCTCAAATGGTGACATGTGACAGCAGACATGTGTTTTCGTCATTTCCCCCCTTTACTTACATGAAACAAATATGAATAGTGGACAAATGAACTCATTTCAGGCTGGATTCTTGCAGGCAGCATCTAGACCATGAAAATAGACCACCCACAAAAATTGGGCTCATTCTGAGCTCAAATGGTGACATGTGACAGCATACATGTGCAGTTTTTCGTCATTTTCCCCCTTTTCTTACATGAAACAAATATGAATAGTGAACAAATGAACTCATTTCAGGCTGGATTCTTGCAGGCAGCATCTAAACCATGAAAATAGACCACCCACAAAAATTGGGCTCATTCTGAGCTCAAATGGTGACATGTGACAGCATACATGTGCAGTTTTTCGTCATTTTCCCCCTTTTCTTACATGAAACAAATATGAATAGTGGACAAATGAACTCATTTCAGGCTGGATTCTTGCAGGCAGCATCTAGACCATGAAAATAGACCACCCACAAAAATTGGGCTCATTCTGAGCTCAAATGGTGACATGTGACAGCATACATGTGCAGTTTTTCGTCATTTTCCCCCTTTTCTGACATGAAACAAATATGAATAGTGAACAAATGAACTCATATCAGGCTGGATTCTTGCAGGCAGCATTTATACCATGAAAATAGACCACCCACAAAAATTGGGCTCATTCTGAGCTCAAATGGTGACATGTGACAGCATACATGTGCAGTTTTTCGTCATTTTCCCCCTTTTCTTACATGAAACAAATATGAATAGTGAACAAATGAACTCATTTCAGGCTGGATTCTTGCAAGCAGCATCTAGACCATGAAAATAGACCACCCACAAAAATTGGGCTCATTCTGAGCTCAAATGGTGACATGTGACAGCATACATGTGCAGTTTTTCGTCATTTTCACATGTATTCTTCAAAAAACAAATAGGAATCATGATCAAATGAACTCATATCAAGCTGGATTCTTGCAAGCAACATTTAGACCATGAAACTGGACCACCTACAAAAATTGGGCTCATTCTGAGCTCAAATGGTAAGGCATCATCCAAGGACTAGCTAGGATCTACGGGTGTCATTGGCATGGCACAGCTCTGGGCTGACAGTTCTGACATGCACCTCTTTCTTAACAGTCCATCATGAATATACAATAAGTATGTACTAAGACATCAGCTTATGTAAGCACATCACAGCTGTCTCACTTAATAATACTTCAGTTTCATTTAGTCAAAGCTTAACTAGTAAACCAGTCATTGCTAATGGTCCAGTCATTGGAGAAGCTTGGCCACTGCTGCGACGGGCGGCCGGCACCATAGTTGGGGAAAGATGACAAGGATGACGGCACCCACGTGGTCCCCGGACGCCATCGTGGCATAGGCGTCGTGTTCCCAGACGCGGCCAGTGTCGCAATTGAATTGAGTGCAGCAACCGCCACAGAGACCGTGCCAGATAAGGGATCAACGGATGGGAGCCGGCGTCCGCCCACCTGTACAACACCAAGCACATCAAGGTTAGCATGCCTTAGGGCACGGTACGGAGGAAAAATCCTCCAACAAACCAAACAAACATATCCTATATACTGCTCCAACATGAATCTATTCACAAAGGAATATTATGTTTCCAAAATAGGAAAGGACATACCTGCATGGGAAGTTGCATCTGAGCCAGCATTTGCTGCACTTGAGCCATGGGCGCTAGTTCGGCGTCCCCGTCAATTACTCGTGGAGTCATTGTAGCGGCAGGGAGTGGGAGGCGGTAGTGTTGCTGTTGCTGCAGCAGCTGCTGCAGCTGCAGCAGCACCAGCTGTTGCGGCTGTTGCTGCGGCTGCTGCTGCTGCAACAGCTGCAGCAGCTGCTGCAGCAGTTGCTGCTGCTGCTGCTGCTGCTGCGGCGGCGGCTGCAGCACGGGCTGCTGCTGCTGCTGCGGCGGCTCCTGCTGCAATAGCTGCAGCAGCTGCTGCAGCAGTTGCTGCTGCTGCTGCGGCGGCGGCTGCAGCAGATGCTGCTGCGGCGGTGGCTGCTGCTGCTGCGACTGCTGCTGCTGCTGCTGCTGTGGCGGCGGCGGTGGCGGCGGCGGCTGCTGCTGCTGCTGCTGCGGCTGCTGCTGCTGCTGGTGGAGCAGCAGTTGCCACTGCTTCTGACTTTCCAGCATCTGGCGTTGCAGCTGCTGAAGCTCCGCGTTGTGCTGCTTGTGCTGCTCCGCGAGAGTGCGGCGCAACTTCGCTACTTGCCCATCGCGGGGTGCCAGCTGCATGTCAGGTTCTTCATCCGACTCGTCCTCGCGTACATATACCGAGGGAGGCCTCTTGCTGCTCCTGCCACTCGCCCTGGCTTCGCTGCTCGGCTTGACTGCTTGATCACCGCACTTGGGCTCTGCCTTGGGCTGGCTGTCCGCCTTCACACGCTTGGAAGAGCGTGTGGGGGCAACCTGCAGCTGCGGCTCTGGCACACTCTTGTTAGCGCGAGGTTGATAGGAAGTGACAGGTGTCTTGCGGTTTGGCATGTCCTTTACCAAGTCAAACTTGACTGCCTCAGCGCCTTTGCCAGTGTAGATC
The DNA here is from genome assembly GCA_009746045.1 of Mesostigma viride. Lineage (NCBI taxonomy): Eukaryota > Viridiplantae > Streptophyta > Mesostigmatophyceae > Mesostigmatales > Mesostigmataceae > Mesostigma > Mesostigma viride. The sequence continues at coordinate 2,222,122 of RPFO01000188.1, forward strand.
AAGCCACCAGAGATGGCCCGAAGCGCCGCCAGACCTGCGCTTGGCAGGTATTCGCACACAGCATCTAGCCGGTCGCGCAGGACGGTCAGGTTGCCAACCCTGGCGACAACGCCATCCTGTATCAAGACGGGCCGGAGGGCATGGGATTGTTGAGCCCAGGTCACGTAATATGCTGGGGGATCAGGCGTCAGCTTGACCACCCCGCTCTTGACAGCCCCCTCTATAAGGTCCTTTCTTGCGTATGGCGTGTTTGCCAGGAAGATCCCCGCCCCTCCGGAATACACATGAAAACCAAGAATTACCTTGGGGAAGAGGGGTTTGCCGAGCTCTTTATGAGAGATGGCGACGCGAATCAATTGTCCTACACGGACATCGCCAGGGGAGGGGACACCATCAGGGGAGGGAGGCCACGACAGAAACGCTGGAGCTTCCAAGGAAAGCTGGTCCCCCGACTTGAGATTTGCAGCATCAAAGCTGGCACGCCGTGCTGCACTGCTAGCGCTGGGCATGGCAGCTGCTGGGTGGCCGCCCCTGGGCTGGGCGTCGTCTGCATGTGATGCTTCGCAGGTGGGGGGAGGCGGGGAGTCGGGGGGTGGGGGCAGGGAGTCCGGTAAGTCATCATCGACCATGACACCCGCGCTCGACTTGTCACCACTCGATGGCACGCCCTTGCTGGCATCAGTTGAAAGCACGCCCTTGCTGGCATCAGTTGAAAGCACGCCCTTGCTGGCATAAGTTGACGGCGCCTCCTTGCTGGCATCAATTGACGGCACCTCCTTGCTGGCATCAGTTGACGGCACCTCCTTGCTGGCATCTGATTCCGCGTCGGCATGGGCGTCGTAGTACGAGGAAACACTAGCTTCCTGCCGGGTGCCTGGTGATGTGCTTTCTCGAAGTCGTCAACGGCCTTGCATCCGGAATCATCCATCAACATGCGCCGGTCTTTGTCGGTGTTTGGAAGAAACTTGTTAGCAGCGGACCCCAGGGCCGGGGGGGAGTGCCGACCTCATGATGACCGTTCGAACCCGAAGCTTGGAGATTGGCAACTTTCACGCCACCGGGGTCACGGCATCCTGGGCACCACCACTCCTCCCCATTTTTATTCCCGTCAATTGCCTTGACGCAGATCGCGTGAGCAAATAGGTTGCAGCTTTCACCATTTCGGCCCCGACAGTTGTTGTCTGCCCCATCGGCATGGCCTAAGAGGCAAACACCCGCAGTTTGTCCATAACACAGTCGTTCTGCCCGCAGCCTCTCTGTTTCACTCAGATACTCCGCCATATCCCCTACAATTTAGCGGACGACGAACTTCATCGTCGACGACGTCATAGGCTGGCACGTTCTCGTTGTGTTCGTGCGCGCATGCCCTGCAGTGTTTTCTTGGCAGACTAGTGCACGCACCTCCACCCGCGCGCGCGCAAACACGGCGGTCAGTGTGCTTTGTTCATTCAAAAATCATGGGCATTCATTGACAATCCTCGAGGTTCGTGCAGTCTGAATTTCGTACAACGGTAGTATGAAGTTCAGACTGGACGGGCAGTCTCGGGGCTTCGATGAGTGAATTCCAGTGAATGCAAGATGAATTGCCGAGACCGACCTGTTAGCAAGGAAATTCAAGTCCTTTTCGTATGTTCAGACTGGACGGGCAGTCTCGGGGCTTCGATGAGTGAATTCCAGTGAATGCAAGATGAATTGCCGAGACCGACCTGTTAGCAAGGAAATTCAAGTCCTTTTCGTATGTTCAGACTGGACGGGCAGTCTCGGGGCTTCGATGAGTGAATTCCAGTGAATGCAAGATGAATTGCCGAGACCGACCTGTTAGCAAGGAAATTCAAGTCCTTTTCGTATGTTCAGACTGGACGGGCAGTCTCGGGGCTTCGATGAGTGAATTCCAGTGAATGCAAGATGAATTGCCGAGACCGACCTGTTAGCAAGGAAATTCAAGTCCTTTTCGTATGTTCAGACTGGACGGACAGTCTCGGGGCTTCGATGAGTGAATTCCAGTGAATGCAAGATGAATTGCCGAGACCGACCTGTTAGCAAGGAAATTCAAGTCCTTTTCGTATGTTCAGACTGGACGGGCAGTCTCGGGGCTTCGATGAATGAATTCCAGTGAATGCAAGATGAATTGCCGAGACCGACCTGTTAGCAAGGAAATTCAAGTCCTTTTCGTATGTGCGCGAAACATGAGGGGTGGGAAAACGGAATAAGCACAGAAAACGGAATCAGCGATGGCGGAGAAGACGGCGATGGCACTTTTCAAATCGCATGTCATGGACGTGCACGAGCCGGAATGGTTGGTGGGGACCCCGGTATGCAAGATATTTTCAGGCCCAAACTCAGGGGAGAAGCGGTATCATGCCCATGTGACGGCGTTTAATAAGGAGCACAACATGGTCCATGTGCTCTACACAGACGGGGACGATGAAATAGTAGGGTTAGATGAGGTGCGAGCTGCGCTTTGCGCATGCCCAGGTGTAGAGTTACCCAATCTGCCACCCGACTCGACTGCGCGAGGTTAGGCGGAGATAGTAGAGTGCGTTCGGATCGAAGCAGGTCGCACACCGGGGCACGGCTAGCAAGCAAGCGAAGGCGACCCCGCGCCACAAGCGCCGCCCTCCCCACATAATTGATGACTCAGAATCAGACTAGCCTTATTGATGTGAGTTTAAATTTTTCAGTTTTAGATCCCAGCGTGCAACATACAGGGATGAAAAGCACTTTAACATGTATTATTGTGCTCTGCGACTCCCCAATAGGAGCGCGTGTTTTATCAATGAATTATTTAATTAATAATTTTTTCAGTTGGAAATGACGTCAAAACTGGGCTGAGTTTAAATGTTACTTATATATATATACTGTCCTGAGCCAGTAGACATCGCGCCTTACGCGGATCCGCGCTTTTTACGTTTCAGTTCAGACAACTGGTCTCAGACATGCACGGGGCTCGGCGTGCCATGCTTCCACGTTTGTTGTCTCTTTTCAGACAACTGGTCTCAGACATGCACGGGGCTCGGCGTGCCATGCTGCCACGTTTGTTGTCTCTTTTCAGACAACTGGTCTCAGACATGCACGGGGCTCAGCGTGCCAATGCTTCAGTCCACGTTTGTTGTCTCTTTTCATATACTGTCACATGTCACCATTTGAGCTCAGATCGAATGAGCCCAATTTTTGTAGGTGGTCTAGTATTATGGTTTAAATGTTGCTTGCAAGAATCCAGCTTGATATGAGTTCATTTGGTCATGATTCCTATTTGTTTCATGTAAGAAACCGGTGCAAATGGCGTAAAACTGCATATTCATACTGTCACATGTCACCATTTGAGCTCATAATGAGCCCAATTTTTGTAGGTGGTGTAGTAATCAGGTTTAAATGTAGCTTGCAAGAATCCAGCTGGATATGAGTTCATTGGTTCATGATTCCTATTTGTTTCATGTAAGAAACCGGTGCAAATGACAAAAGGTTGCATATTTATACTGTCACATGTCACCATTTGAGCTCATAATGAGCCCAATTTTTGTAGGTGGTCTAGTATTATGGTTTAAATGTAGCTTGCAAGAATCCAGCTCGATATGAGCTCATTTGGTCATGATTCCTATTTATTTCGTGTAAGAAAACGATGAAAATGGCGTAAAACTGCATATTTATACTGTCACATGTCACCATTTGAGCTCAGAATGAGCCCAATTTTTGTGGGTGGTCTATTTTCATGGTCTAGATGCTGCTGCAAGAATCCAGCCTGATATGAGTTCATTTGTTCACTATTCATATTTGTTTCATGTAAGAAAAGGGGGAAAATGACGAAAAACTGCACATGTATGCGGTCAAATGTCACCATTTGAGCTCAGAATGAGCCCAATTTTTGTGGGTGGTCTATTTTCATGGTCTAGATGCTGCTGCAAGAACCCAGCCTGATACGAGTTCATTTGTCCACTGTTCATATTTGTTTCATGTAAGAAAAGGGGGAAAATGACGAAAAACTGCACATGTATGCTGTCACATGTCACCATTTGAGCTCAGAATGAGCCCAATTTTTGTGGGTGGTCTATTTTCATGGTATAAATGCTGCCTGCAAGAATCCAGCCTGATATGAGTTCATTTGTTCACTATTCATATTTGTTTCATTTAAGAAAAGGGGGGAAATGACGAAAAACTGCACATGTATGCTGTCACATGTCACCATTTGAGCTCAGAATGAGCCCAATTTTTGTGGGTGGTCTATTTTCATGGTCTGAAGGCTGGATGACCCCTGCTTTATTGACAAATATAAGGATTTAATCACATGTGGAAAAATTGAGTAAAATTTATGAAATTGAGCAAACACTTATGAATCCCCTCCCTACACACCCACCCACCCACCCACACACACACACACACACACACACACACACACACGCACACACACACACACACACACACGCACACGCACGCAGTCATGCCCTTGCACGCACGCAGTCCCTCCCTCCCTCCCTCCCTCCCTCCCTCCCTCCCTCCCTCCCTCCCTCCCTCCCTCCCTCCCTCCCTCCCTCCCTCCCTCCCTCCCCCTCTCCTCCCTCCCTCCCTCCCTCCTCCCTCCCTCCCTCCCCCTCTCCTCCCTCCCTCCCTCCTCCCTCCCTCCCTCCCTCCCTCCCTCCCTCCCTCCTCCTCCTCCCTCCTCCCTCCCTCCCTCCCTCCCTCCCTCCCTCCCTCCCTCCCTCCTCCCTCCCTCCCTCCCTCCCTCCCTCCCTCCCTCCCTCCCTCCCTCCCTCCCTCCCTCTCCTCCCTCCCTCCCTCCCTCCCTCCCTCCCTCCCTCCCTCCCTCCCTCCCTCCCTCCCTCCCTCCCTCCCTCCTCCCTCCCTCCCTCCCTCCCTCCCTCCCTCCCTCCCTCCCTCCCTCCCTCCCTCCCTCCCTCCCTCCCTCCCTCCCTCCCTCCCTCCCTCCCTCCCTCCCTCCCTCCCTCCCTCCTCCCTCCCTCCCTCCCTCCCTCCCTCCCTCCCTCCCTCCCTCCCTCCCTCCCTCCCTCCCTCCCTCCCTCCCTCCCTCCCTCCCTCCCTCCCTCCCTCCCTCCCTCCCTCCCTCCCTCCCTCCCTCCCTCCCTCCCTCCCTCCCTCCCTCCCTCCCTCCCTCCCTCCCTCCCTCCTCCCTCTCCTCCCTCCCTCCCTCCCTCCCTCCCTCCCTCCCTCCCTCCCTCCCTCCCTCCCTCCCTCCCTCCCTCCCTCCCTCCCTCCCTCCCTCCCTCCCTCCCTCCCTCCCTCCCTCCCTCCCTCCCTCCCTCCCTCCCTCCCTCCCTCCCTCCCTCCCTCCCTCCCTCCCTCCCTCCCTCCCTCCCTCCCTCCCTCCCTCCCTCCCTCCCTCCCTCCCTCCCTCCCTCCCTCCCTCCCTCCCTCCCTCCCTCCAGTTATATACATCGATTCCTTGCGGAATCGATACTAAGCGCTTAATATCGATTCCGCAAGGAATCGATGTATATAACTAAAACTTTTGCTTGCGCCGGCAAGGCTAAGGCCGATACTAGTCGGGTCATCGAATTGGCTATTCGATTATCGAAGTTGCCTATTCGACCATCGAACTTTCCTATTCGATTATCGAATTTTCCTTATTCGATTGTCGAAATTTCCTAGTCGACGGGGGGTCAGAGGCCAGCGGCCTATCATACTCGGTGCCCAGCGAGCCACCGAACTAGGCCTAGTCGATTATAGCGAGACATCGCGTGGAAATTAGCCGATTTCGGGGACTTAGCCGATTTTCGGAGCGACGTCGAACAACACAGATGATTAGCCGGTTGAGCACATCATATCAGTCGAATAGCTAGCGCTAGTACACCGCCTAGTCAGCGGAGAGCACTTGCCTTTTTTTTCGATTAACATAGCACATTAGGCCGAACGATTAGCGTCCGCAACGTTATTCGCATTACTAGGCGAAAAATCCACCCCCGGGACGATCCTAGCGGGATTCGAACCCGGGATGCCGGCGTGTCGCAACAGTCTTAGTTATATACATCGATTCCTTGCGGAATCGATACTAAGCGCTTAGTATCGATTCCGCAGGAATCGATGTATATAACTAAGACTGTTGCGACACGCCGGCATCCCGGGTTCGAATCCCGCTAGGATCGTCCCGGGGGTGGATTTTTCGCCTAGTAATGCGAATAACGTTGCGGACGCTAATCGTTCGGCCTAATGTGCTATGTTAATCGAAAAAAAAGGCAAGTGCTCTCCGCTGACTAGGCGGTGTACTAGCGCTAGCTATTCGACTGATATGATGTGCTCAACCGGCTAATCATCTGTGTTGTTCGACGTCGCTCCGAAAATCGGCTAAGTCCCCGAAATCGGCTAATTTCCACGCGATGTCTCGCTATAATCGACTAGGCCTAGTTCGGTGGCTCGCTGGGCACCGAGTATGATAGGCCGCTGGCCTCTGACCCCCCGTCGACTAGGAAATTTCGACAATCGAATAAGGAAAATTCGATAATCGAATAGGAAAGTTCGATGGTCGAATAGGCAACTTCGATAATCGAATAGCCAATTCGATGACCCGACTAGTATCGGCCTTAGCCTTGCCGGCGCAAGCAAAAGTTTTAGTTATATACATCGATTCCTTGCGGAATCGATATTAAGCGCTTAGTATCGATTCCGCAAGGAATCGATGTATATAACTCCTCCCTCCCTCCCTCCCTCCCTCCCTCCCTCCCTCCCTCCCTCCCTCCCTCCCTCCCTCCCTCCCTCCCTCCCTCCCTCCCTCCCTCCCTCCCTCCCTCCTCCCTCCCTCCCTCCCTCCCTCCCTCCCTCCCTCCCTCCCTCCCTCCCTCCCTCCCTCCCTCCCTCCTCCCTCCCTCCCTCCCTCCCTCCCTCCCTCCCTCTCCCTCCCTCCCTCCTCCCTCCCTCCCTCCCTCCCTCCCTCCTCCCTCCCTCCCTCCCTCCCTCCCTCCCTCCCTCCCTCCCTCCCTCCCTCCCTCCCTCCCTCCCTCCCTCCCTCCCTCCCTCCCTCCTCCCTCCCTCCCTCCCTCCCTCCCTCCCTCCCTCCAGTTATATACATCGATTCCTTGCGGAATCGATACTAAGCGCTTAATATCGATTCCGCAAGGAATCGATGTATATAACTAAAACTTTTGCTTGCGCCGGCAAGGCTAAGGCCGATACTAGTCGGGTCATCGAATTGGCTATTCGATTATCGAAGTTGCCTATTCGACCATCGAACTTTCCTATTCGATTATCGAATTTTCCTTATTCGATTGTCGAAATTTCCTAGTCGACGGGGGGTCAGAGGCCAGCGGCCTATCATACTCGGTGCCCAGCGAGCCACCGAACTAGGCCTAGTCGATTATAGCGAGACATCGCGTGGAAATTAGCCGATTTCGGGGACTTAGCCGATTTTCGGAGCGACGTCGAACAACACAGATGATTAGCCGGTTGAGCACATCATATCAGTCGAATAGCTAGCGCTAGTACACCGCCTAGTCAGCGGAGAGCACTTGCCTTTTTTTTCGATTAACATAGCACATTAGGCCGAACGATTAGCGTCCGCAACGTTATTCGCATTACTAGGCGAAAAATCCACCCCCGGGACGATCCTAGCGGGATTCGAACCCGGGATGCCGGCGTGTCGCAACAGTCTTAGTTATATACATCGATTCCTTGCGGAATCGATACTAAGCGCTTAGTATCGATTCCGCAGGAATCGATGTATATAACTAAGACTGTTGCGACACGCCGGCATCCCGGGTTCGAATCCCGCTAGGATCGTCCCGGGGGTGGATTTTTCGCCTAGTAATGCGAATAACGTTGCGGACGCTAATCGTTCGGCCTAATGTGCTATGTTAATCGAAAAAAAAGGCAAGTGCTCTCCGCTGACTAGGCGGTGTACTAGCGCTAGCTATTCGACTGATATGATGTGCTCAACCGGCTAATCATCTGTGTTGTTCGACGTCGCTCCGAAAATCGGCTAAGTCCCCGAAATCGGCTAATTTCCACGCGATGTCTCGCTATAATCGACTAGGCCTAGTTCGGTGGCTCGCTGGGCACCGAGTATGATAGGCCGCTGGCCTCTGACCCCCCGTCGACTAGGAAATTTCGACAATCGAATAAGGAAAATTCGATAATCGAATAGGAAAGTTCGATGGTCGAATAGGCAACTTCGATAATCGAATAGCCAATTCGATGACCCGACTAGTATCGGCCTTAGCCTTGCCGGCGCAAGCAAAAGTTTTAGTTATATACATCGATTCCTTGCGGAATCGATATTAAGCGCTTAGTATCGATTCCGCAAGGAATCGATGTATATAACTCCTCCCTCCCTCCCTCCCTCCCTCCCTCCCTCCCTCCCTCCCTCCCTCCCTCCCTCCCTCCCTCCCTCCCTCCCTCCCTCCTCCCTCCCTCCCTCCCTCCTCCCTCCCTCCCTCCCTCCCTCCCTCCCTCCCTCCTCCCCCTCCCTCCCTCCCTCCCTCCCTCCTCCCTCCCCCTCCTCCCTCCCTCCCTCCCTCCCTCCCTCCCTCCCTCCCTCCCTCCCTCCCTCCCTCCCCCTCCCTCCCTCCCTCCCTCCCTCCTCCCTCCCTCCCTCCCTCCCTCCCTCCCTCCCTCCCTCCCTCCCTCCCTCCCTCCCTCCCTCCCTCCCTCCCTCCCTCCCTCCCTCCCTCCCTCCCTCCCTCCCTCCAGTTATATACATCGATTCCTTGCGGAATCGATACTAAGCGCTTAATATCGATTCCGCAAGGAATCGATGTATATAACTAAAACTTTTGCTTGCGCCGGCAAGGCTAAGGCCGATACTAGTCGGGTCATCGAATTGGCTATTCGATTATCGAAGTTGCCTATTCGACCATCGAACTTTCCTATTCGATTATCGAATTTTCCTTATTCGATTGTCGAAATTTCCTAGTCGACGGGGGGTCAGAGGCCAGCGGCCTATCATACTCGGTGCCCAGCGAGCCACCGAACTAGGCCTAGTCGATTATAGCGAGACATCGCGTGGAAATTAGCCGATTTCGGGGACTTAGCCGATTTTCGGAGCGACGTCGAACAACACAGATGATTAGCCGGTTGAGCACATCATATCAGTCGAATAGCTAGCGCTAGTACACCGCCTAGTCAGCGGAGAGCACTTGCCTTTTTTTTCGATTAACATAGCACATTAGGCCGAACGATTAGCGTCCGCAACGTTATTCGCATTACTAGGCGAAAAATCCACCCCCGGGACGATCCTAGCGGGATTCGAACCCGGGATGCCGGCGTGTCGCAACAGTCTTAGTTATATACATCGATTCCTTGCGGAATCGATACTAAGCGCTTAGTATCGATTCCGCAGGAATCGATGTATATAACTAAGACTGTTGCGACACGCCGGCATCCCGGGTTCGAATCCCGCTAGGATCGTCCCGGGGGTGGATTTTTCGCCTAGTAATGCGAATAACGTTGCGGACGCTAATCGTTCGGCCTAATGTGCTATGTTAATCGAAAAAAAAGGCAAGTGCTCTCCGCTGACTAGGCGGTGTACTAGCGCTAGCTATTCGACTGATATGATGTGCTCAACCGGCTAATCATCTGTGTTGTTCGACGTCGCTCCGAAAATCGGCTAAGTCCCCGAAATCGGCTAATTTCCACGCGATGTCTCGCTATAATCGACTAGGCCTAGTTCGGTGGCTCGCTGGGCACCGAGTATGATAGGCCGCTGGCCTCTGACCCCCCGTCGACTAGGAAATTTCGACAATCGAATAAGGAAAATTCGATAATCGAATAGGAAAGTTCGATGGTCGAATAGGCAACTTCGATAATCGAATAGCCAATTCGATGACCCGACTAGTATCGGCCTTAGCCTTGCCGGCGCAAGCAAAAGTTTTAGTTATATACATCGATTCCTTGCGGAATCGATATTAAGCGCTTAGTATCGATTCCGCAAGGAATCGATGTATATAACTCCTCCCTCCCTCCCTCCCTCCCTCCCTCCCTCCCTCCCTCCCTCCCTCCTCCCTCCCTCCCTCCCTCCCTCCCTCCCTCCCTCCCTCCCTCCCTCCTCCCTCCCTCCCTCCCTCCCTCCCTCCCTCCCTCCCTCCCTCCCTCCCTCCCTCCCTCCCTCCCTCCCTCCCTCCTCCCTCCCTCCCTCCCTCCCTCCCTCCTCCCTCCCTCCCTCCCTCCCTCCCTCCCTCCCTCCCTCCCTCCCTCCCTCCCTCCCTCCCTCCCTCCCTCCTCCCTCCCTCCCTCCCTCCCTCCCTCCCTCCCTCCTCCCTCCCTCCCTCCCTCCCTCCCTCCCCCTCCCTCCCTCCCTCCCTCCTCCCTCCCTCCCTCCCCTCCCTCCCTCCCTCCCTCCCTCCCTCCCTCCCTCCCTCCCTCCCTCCCTCCCTCCCTCCCTCCCTCCCTCCCTCCCTCCCTCCCTCCCTCCCTCCCTCCTTCCCTCCCTCTCTCCCGCCCGCCCGCCATCATTCATATATCCGTTCATTCATGCATGCATCCGCTCATTCATTAACACGCCTCCGGTGGAAAAGTCACGGGGTCACAAGTATGAAACAGGCACCGGAATAGGGAGAAGGAGCCGCCTCCTCGACTTGCCGCCCGGCGATGGAGGCGATGGGCCCAGGGGAGAAACGGTGCGCTTTGTCTTGTACGCCGGGGTGCCCCGGCCACGTGCGGGCACTGGTGCGTGTTATTTTGCCCGCCCGCCCCAGTCCTTCTCGGAATGCCTCCGCAGGGCATGGCGTCGTGGTAAGAGCTCTTTTCGCCCGTCGCTGGACGCTTAAAGCACTATAATACGCCAGTTAATGACTAAAAAATAGCGCGTTACGACGTTGTAAACCAGTAGCCATTGGTTTTCCCGCACCCCTGGCACACCAAAGACGTCGGCAGCGAGCCCCGCCCGCATCTTATTCACCGGACAATGTTGTTCCACCCAAGACAAGTCATATATCTGCAAGAAACGACGCAAAAGCGATGCAATCCGCGACATGCATGTTTGCCCCAGTCAGCGCTCCTATAAATCTGACTTTTACGCGAAAATTGTGTGCAACGTGGAAACGCAAAAATAAGGAAATTCCTGTGCTGGGTTTCTTCGAAATGATGTTATGAATCGTTAGAAAGTGTGGGGATACATTGCAAGCGTCTTTATCTGCTCTAGAGGTTACCTTGAAGACGCACGGGTCAGTGCGCTCGAGCCGTGAGAAACTCGCCAGCTGCGTGTTTCCCCTCGTGGCCAATGAATAAATAACAGTTTGCCGACTTTTTTTTGGCAGAATAAACTTCCTTACGTCAATGGCGATCGAACAAGCGAAATCCGGTCCAAAATGGCTTCGTAATCCGTGCACAATAAATTTTCACGCTACCATAGCCTTCGCACTGCAATTTGCACTCAACATCTCCCGCGCGCACCGAATTTCGTCAAATTTCCCCCGGAATTTTCGCGCACAACTTTGGCGCGGCGTCGGATTGATGTGCGCGGAGGCGCTTCCCAGGGGCCAGACTTCCGTCGGCGCCGCGGAGGCTGCAGACGCAGAGATCCGGGAAGCAGACGGGGAGTCCAGTGATGAAGATCTGGTTGCCATGGACATACCCGACCAACCTGAGGTCCCACAACCAGAAGCGGGGGCGAGGACGCAGACAGCTCGCGGAGAGCCTGCTGTTCGAAGGGGTGCCCAAAGGGCCGGGGGCTCGGGAGGTGGTGGCTTGCAGACGGGGCCTTCTTCTGGCCGCGAGCGCCGGCAAGAAACGTCGTCCAGACCCGGAGTACCGGACACGCGTACGTTGCAGCTAGTGAAGGAGCTGAACACGGAGACGTTTAATCCCCGAATGTTCTTGCGTGACTATGGTCGGGAGGGTGACTTGTTGGAACGACGACGTCGGCGCCGTAACCAAATGCCTTCGGAACTCCGCGCTGATTCCATTCTGGCCATTACAATTCGTTCAAGTGGCCCGCCGGAGCGGCTGTACAATTTTTCCCAGTGAGCGTGCTGCCAAGTGTACTTGTGGGCAAGTTTTTAGGTGCTCCGTCACTTCGAGGTACTAAAAATTAGGCTACTGTGCGAATTCAGCGAATTTCAGCGAATTTTCAGTCGAATGAAAGGAAGTGACGCCAACTACCAAAAAATTTCCGTTACGAATTTTCAGTCCAACACTTTGTGCAAAATGAAGTGACGGCAACTACCAAAACGTTTCCGTTACGAATTTCCCAGTCCAACACTTTGCGCAAAATGAAGTGACGGCAACTACCAAAACGTTTCCGTTACGAATTTTCAGTCCCACACTTTGCGCAAATTTTAGTAGGGCTGCTCTCAAGCTACCTTTCAAAATCTTGCGCAAGTATGGAACGCATTTCATTCGTCCGGAGGAACGCTGCCCGCCAACTGCCCCCGTTCAGAAATTTCCATCGAACTTTACTTGAGATTTGGAAATCTGAATGTCCGCGCAAATTTTAGTAGGGCTGCACGCAAGCTACCTTTCAAAATTTTGCGCAAGTATGGAACGCAATTCATTCGTCCGGAGGAATGCTGCTCGTCAACTGCCCCCGTTCAGAAAGTTCCGCCGAACTTTACTTGAGATTTGGAAATCTGAACGTGCGGTTGGAGTTTCGCGGGGAAACCCAAGTTCCCCAAGTAATTCACCAATGACGCGCTTCGAACACTTGCCCGCTAAAACCTAAGCAGCCGCTCCGGCTGGCCACTTAAACGAAACTTGATGGCGGGTCGGCCCTGCGCATTTGGAGACTTTTCGAGGGTTCGTGCGGCGAAATGTGGGGTTCAAGATCGAGACCCGCACCGCTGAGCGCGACGGCGTGGTGGTCGGCACAGATTGGGAAACCCATGAGCGGGAGTGCCTTTGTCACGCGTGCATGAACACGCTGGAAGCGTAACTGGCATTTCCACGGCTTTTTCTCCTCCTACTTCCACCTGCAGTGCGGAAACTGCTGGAAAAATACTTTCCTCGGTACCTTCCGTTGGAGGGGGCGCTGCGGGGCAAAAAATGTCTGCGTGAGGGGCAGTATTCGTTACGGCAGGCTCTGGATCGCATCGTGGCTATGGATGATGAAGACCAGGACGATGGGAGTGAGGGGTACGACTCCGATTCCGACGACCACCCTCCGCGCCCTCTCCCTCGTTCCCCTCCGCGGGATCCGCCATCTCGGGGCTCCCGGGAGGGCGGCGCAGGACCCCGTCCTATGACTCGTTATGAGGCGCCACCGCCGGCGACGGGTTGGGGGCGACCTCCCGGGCGTGAGACGCGGAGTCTTCCGAGGGCCACCGGATGGGGCAGGGGCAGTCAACCCGCTTCTCGACGTGCTCCGGAGCGACTTGCACGTCGTCGCTCGCCATCACCGCCCTCGCGCTCGCGTTCCCGCTCGGACTCAGGGTCCGAGGTACGAACCGCTCGCCGAGCGTCACCACCACCTCGTCGCCCGGACGCCCGTCACTGGGAGCGCACGTGGGGGTCCGCGCTGGAGTTGGAGCGAGAGAGTCGGCGACCGCAACCGGATACGACGGAGACCGCTGCGGCTAGGACAGAACAGCCGACCGGGGGGGAGCCCTCTGATGTGGTCCCCGCGGGCACTCCGCCAGATGTGGGCCAAGGGGAGCCTACCTTCCATGTCTCCCTGGAGCCTCGTTCCCAATCGGAAGTGGATCCACTGGAGCCCACTTTCCTGGTCTCCTTGGACCAACGCCCCCGGCCTGCCCAAGCCGGATCGTCGATGTCACGTCCCGCGGGGGGACACAGCAGACCCACCACGTCGGATCGACCCTCGCACCGTTCCGTGGAGGAACCGTGCCTACATACCACAAGGAGTGCGGAAGGTCCCAGCGCGACGGGCATCATGGTGCCTGCGGAGCCCGTGGTAACCCTGGAGGCGCTTGTGGCAGCGGTGCAATCAGGGCACGATCTGATACAGCGTGTGTTGGTCCAGCACGGGCGCCAAGGCGATCATTCCGCCGCCACCTCCGTGGGCTATGATGCAGCTTCCAGGGCTCCGGGGTCTTCACACGAGGAGTGGTCAATGGGGGATTTCATACGGGCGGTACCGGGTAGGGCAGTAAGGCACGGTGGGCCGGGGCCTCGTACGGAGAAGCTGTGTGTGGTGTTCGAGGGACCTCTGTCTCTCCAGGTTCCGCCTGGCATGCATCTGCCCGCTCCTTTGGTGTTTCAAGCGGGTCCCTGCCGGTGCGCGGTGGACCGCGGTGCCTATACTGGGAACAATTGGAAATCACCTTCTTCCCACAGGCTCCACTGCCCCTACCGCAACCCGTCGATCCTCGTTTTCCCCAGGTGGTGGGGCATACTGTGAGGTTCGGTTCCGAAGATTGGTGGGATTGGCGATATCAGGCGGATGGGGTGGGGCACGTGGTGACGCCGCCCAAGGTGGCCCCAACGGAAGGGCGTGCCTTTCTGGACCGGGTGGTGCCCGACATTGCAGGGGCTTCGAGGGTGACTATCAATGATGATCACGTGCGCACAGAGGTTTTTATGATGGGGGTGCACTGTTGCACGGATGCAACATGCCTTGTTCGCGAGCACCGCTGTGGGGTGGTGGATCGGTCGGCGCTGACTCTTCTATTTACCCACCCCCAGTACCTTGCTGGGTTCCTGTCCATGTGGCCCCGGGGTACGTGGGTGGAGCTATCCAGGATGGGCCGGCAGAAGATGTCCCCCTATCAGATGGCCTTTGAGTGGGATCTGTGTGCGCACCCCGGGATGATGATCCGGCAAATGACCCCCGTGGGGCGTCATGCAGGCTCTCATTGAGGCCCAGCAGCAGCGGCGGGCTACCAGCGGCGGACGCTAGAGTGGATAATTAAGTTTTTGCGACGGATAGCGGAATGATCCAGTCCACAGTGTCCTGGCTACTACGTCAGGGTTGGTCTCGTGTATCAACCTCTAGAGGAACTGGTATTACTGACCTGCGGGTGAACCGAGGTTGGGACATAGTACTCTCATAGTAGTATTGTTTTGCTTCCTTATCCTATCTTTGTACGGTAGGGACTACCGACCCCCGTGGGGGGGGAGGAGTGTTACGTCCCGGCCCTTTTGGTTGGACGTAACAATGGAATAAATTACGAAGGCCGTGTGGCCATTGTACTGGGTTTTATGATTACTGACTATTGTGTGAATTGGACTAGTTATTTAGGTCCTAGGTTGACTTTTTAGGGGCCGGTGCCGTGGCGCCGCGCCAGTTCTGGGACTGTCTATAGTTCTAGGCGTGGATCCTGTAGTTGGGGGTCGATGTCGGCCCGGATCCTACGCGGCATGAGTGACTTGGATTGTCCAATGGGATTGGGCGTTGTATCTGCGCCGCAACCAACCTAGGTTAAATTACTCCGAGGACGAGAGTCTCGTCCTCTTGGTTTGATGAATGATAAGTGCGAATACGCCTACACATTGAGCCCGGGGCAATTATCCATTTGTAATTGGTCTTGCTAGCCATTATAAGTGTGTACGATTAGCTTGGCATCAAGTCGTGATGCCAGATATCTCACGACTCATGTCGTGAAGCGCAACCTACATTAGGCCATCTTGAATTATTCCTAATTCCGGCAAGGTAGATCTTTCGCTACGTAGCTCAGGCTAGGAGTGTCTGGGCTGGGACGTAACATACGCCTTGCGATGGTTGAGTCGACGCTGTTTACTGCAACCTGCTTTTTTGGCATTCCGATTGTAGGTAAGTGAAGCCAGCCCCGATTGCCATCCAGATTTTCTGCCTGACTCTTTCCGCGAGCCTCGTGAAAACGCCTCGTTCATGTTACGCCGGACGCCTCGTCAAGCATCGCTGCTCGAGAGGGAGACGTAAGCCATGGCCAGCCTCCGCAAACAGCGTGCATGATGTGCGCCTGTTCATGATTCCAAGTGAAAGTCATGGCGTAGGATGAAGCTGAGCCTGAAGACAACAAGCAGAAGGCCCGTGTCCTCTAGTCAACATTCAGCATAGGTGTTGATTTTCAACCCTGAAGTTTATCCACCTTTAACAGGACATATATATAAAACACGCTGCTGGGGCCCCACTTTAGTAGCGGAATGTTGGTAAGTATTTAAACCTCTTTCCTTGGCCAGATCATAATGCACCAATGATGTTTATCGATGATTGGCGGCGTGTTGTAAACTGGGGCTGGGAGGCACGAAGAAACCAGCTGCGGGCACCCCATGTATGTGAAGTTTGGTATGCTGTTCCTGCCTTGGGACACAAAGGATTCATTTCCCTTGTTTATTCAGATATGTTGAAGCAGGCTGAGCTAAATACTATTCATGGAAGGGGGCTATTTTGTCTTTGATATGGTTGCTGCCTATGATTAACATATTAATGCGAGCACAACAGAGTGCACTATGGGCATATAGCACTGCATGAGAGGCATGAATCTCACCAAGACACCTTCTACGGGCTCACAACAACGTCACAATAACGATCACCACAAGTGCTTGCTGCCACACTACCGCCGCGGCACTCCCCACCACGGCCAACATACCTACCACTGATATGCCTTTGTTAGCACTGCCACGATTGCCTAGCATTACCAACATTCGTGTTGTTAGCACGGAGGGACCACCAGGTGCATCGTGTGCATATAACCATGTGACAGTTATTGTAGACTCCCACCAGCAGCAACGTCTACCACCATTACTCTCGCCTGTTGGTGTAATTAATGTTGGCAGTGTCCCTATAACTCAGTATGGAATCTGCCATAAATGAGAATGCCAGGCCCTGCACCACTGCTGCCACAATCTGCCATATTGACTTGGCCCATCGCAGCCTTGATCATGATTGCAGCCACTAGTACCTGCCCCTCTTCATCCTTTCTATTATAGCACCAGAAACTGGGGCCACATTTGGCAGCATCGCCAGCTGATGTAGCTGGCAACTGTCACAACAGCAAATGCAATTAGTATCAAAGAAGGCAACCTACTGCTCACCACTGCTATCCATCACTGCCACGATCAATCTGCCACTACCACTTGCCAGAATGTCATGACCTGGTGTGTTGCCACGGAAATCTGAATGAAGGGCTTTCACCACAAGCCTACCCCAATGTGTTGCTTTGCACACTACACCAATGTTGGCTACACCCTGCCACCTGCCACATGAATTTTGCTTCCATCATGCAGCAGTAGCATCACAACCTCAATGCTAGACCAAAACATATATTTGCATGACCGATAGCCTTCATGATCGCTGCCGGGTGCCACTGGCCATACTACTGCCATCTGCATTACTTTCTACCATATGTACCACTCTCTTCTGCATCACTAGGTCCCACTACTGCTGCCTAATGTGCTTGCTGCCAGCACCTTCGCTGGCATCAGCTCATGGCATGCCCATGGCCACATCCTCCATCTGCCGTGCATAGCCCATGCTTCACTAGGCATTGTTTGGCTAGGGTGTGATGAACAACACATTAAAAAATGCCCATGATACCCTGAAAATTGTTTGGCATGAGAGCTAGCTGCCACTTGTTAATGTGCTAAAGATGTTAGATAGCAATTGCAAGCCAACAGTGTGCAGCCATGCGAGCCACCATTTGACTTGCCAACTAGTTGCTCTCTCTTATACTCAACACACACATTGCAATGTTGGTAGTTCCAACTATATTAATGCATGTCCATGATGAAGTGCGTGCGACATGGGTGGAGATAACCAAGTTGGATTTCAACCTTACCTCAGCTTGTATTTTTATGGGGTATGAACTTGTAAGGAAATACACAAAGTTGGCTGCTGTCACTTGTCACTGTTATACGCCGTCATCTGTGGTGCTACTGAGGCAATACTTGGCAATCATGTTCAGCATGCTCAATTGAAATTGCATGCAAAATTTCAGATCTGTCTCAGAACTCATTTACGCTACCTGTGGTGCATTATATATCCAAAATTAGCGCGAGAGTGACGCTTGACAGCAGAATATTGTAGTTAGTTGGTGTTCAATCAGGGTGCAACTTTGCAGCCAGCCTGCAGATGTTACAAGTAATGTGTTTGCTTATTTCTGAGCCCATTTGCATTGTTTAGAGTATTTAATGATCCATGAAATGCTCCAAATGACCGTATATGTGACGGTTGACAGCATAATTTCTGGCCATCCCGTCTCTGTCAGGGGTGCAACTTGGTACTTGAGCTGAATATAATATATTTAATGTGTCTGCCCATTTCCAGGTCAAACCGACCTTAATTGTGTTGTTTGTGGAATTGAACACCTCCTCCTACATATGGCAGGGCCCCCCTGTCCCATCGCAACCCACTGGCAAACTTGCGCGCGCCGGGCACCGGCGCGGCGCGACCCGGACCTATGTGACACAACTGCTTGACGATGCAGGGCTTCTCGGACTATCCGTACTCCGCGCCCGGCCGCATGATTGACAAGGGGAAATGGGCTGCCATCTGCGACAAGCACCTTCCCGAGGGGTATGCTCCTGTTTTCTCCCCACGGGCCCCGCGGCCCGTTGCTAGCCAGGGTAGAAGTCCGCAGGTGGAGGTTATTGGTCCTAAGGATAGCCGCTACACTACCGCCTCATCTGCCATTACAGTAGAGGACAGCTCGGATGAGGATTACATCCCCATATAGTGCTTAACCCGCGGCCCCAATTAACGACTCCAGACGCCCCAGCTTAGGGGAATACAGCAGTAGTAGTGTAGAATAGATAGACCGCACGTGGCCATGTACATGTACGCCTCCTAGAGGCACTACATACCCCAGCTAAGCCACGCGCTTTATTTAATCATGTACATGTGTGCCTATGATGAGCCACCCTCCAGATTATGCCTAGCTTTATTTAGTTATGTTGTGCCCATGCAGGGAGTAACTCTCTGCTGAGACGCCATGCCCTAGCTAGCTTTTTTGCATAGCTATGCTGATCTTCCCCCCCATGACAGGCTCCCCCTTCGCTGGGCATAGCTTGAAGATCATGGGGATGCAAGTGCCCTGGTGCACCTAGAGCAAGGGTCCTTTACATTCCCACCCTTGCAGGAAGTAGCTTAGAATGTATTAATTAATTAATTAATTAATTAGACTCGTGCTCCCGTTGGGGAGTCACGGAGCATTAACCCCGATGGATGGATGGATGGGTGCAAACAGTCCTACCGGTCTAATCTATCTACATCGGCTACATACTACATCTATCTAACAGCATTCTAACTACAACATCTATCTAGGCAGCCGCACGCTGCCCTAGGGGAGCTATCTGGCGTGCCTCCCACGGGATTGCACATGCGGGCGCTTCCCCACTGGGGGGGGCTCGTTGTCCTCTATGACCTGGGCCCACTTGGCCTTGTCCATCATCTTCTTCCAAATCACAGAGAGGCCTAGGCCCCCCATGTCCTCTACTAGCTGTTCTTTGAAGGTGCGGGCCTTGCGGCGTCTAACATCACTGGGCCCAGCCCACGTCAGGAGGTGCCGGCCAGGCTGGGCTGGTCGCAGTCCTGCGTGGGGGCCACGTGAGGTGTCTACCTGGTTGGTGGGAGCTAGGTGCCCTACGAGCTGCAGGCGTCGTTGCTTAATGGTGCTGGTGATATAGGGCATGCCCTGGTACAGGTCCTCATTGCGGACATGAGCAGCATATCCTACTCTGAAAATGGAACGCAGCATGCTGGTGACCGCGCCGTCCAGCTTGCGGGCCAGGTCGGCGGTGAGGGTCCACGTCTCGGCCCCATACGTGAGAACAGGAAGGACGAGGACCTTGAACAGGTCCTGTTTCTCGATCTTGCCCAGGGGCTTGCGCCACAGGGCCCGGTACTGGCGTAAAGCGTGCCAGGCGAGGGAGATGCGATGGTCCACATCGACCTCGCAGCTGGGGAGCAGGCTGCCTAGCAGCTTAACGCGGTCCCGATACAGGACTCGAGAGCCGTCTAGGAGATAGAGGGGCGGCGGTGAGTTGGTGAGCCCAACCGCCAGGGCCTCTGTCTTCTTGCTGACCTCAAGCCCCACTGCACGGGCCTCGAGAGCCAGGCAGTCAAGCCATGTCTGCACGTGCTCAGTGTCCTCGAAGAGGGTGGTGTCGTCTGCGTAGATGATGTCTGCCAGCCGAATCTCCGTGTCCGCACCGCCATGCCAGAATTTGTTAGCAATCTGCACTCCTGGTTCCCTGCCCACGATGCGGGCAAATCGCTTGCGCGCCTGAATCATTACGTATTCGACAACAATAATGAACAGGTAGGGCGACAGCACGCAGCCCTGCCACACACCCTTCTGTAAAGGGCATGGGGGCGTGGTCCCGGAAGAAGTGCGCACCGAAGTGGTGGACCCTTCATACAGGTTGCGGATGACAGCAATCAGGGGGCGGGGGATCCGGAACAACTCGAGGATGTCCCAAAGCAAGAATTAGAATGTATGATATGCCATATGCCCCTTCTCTGGGCTATTAATTAATTAATTAATAGACACGTGACTGCGTCACGTGAGCATAAGTCCGCAGTGGGAGGGGAACATGGGATGGAATGGATGGTATAAGCTATCTAGGTCCTAGTTACAGGGGTGTGGGCACCGCGGCCCGAATCGCTATGAATGCCATACTTGGTCACACGCGGAGCCCCCACAGGCTGGGGGGTGGTCTCCTTCATCACTACTTGCCATCTATCCTTGCGCACCATCTGCCTCCATTAATTAATTAAGGGGAGGGGACACCCCTAAAGGGCACTTTTCTGGAAACCATACCTATGCATGTGCTAAAAATCCAATGATGATTGGGGACCATTAATATGATAAAAAAAAAAATTTCCAGCCACTTGGGGGGGGTACTAGCCCCCACAGGGCACCGGTAACGCGCTAAAAATAGAAAAAGACGCTATTCTAGTCACATTTTTCCTAGGGCAGTGGGCAAACATATTGGGACCAAATCATATATTCCCATATAGTTCCCTGACTTTTGAGAAATGCTACCTAATTTTGAGCACAAAATAATCATGTTTACACACATTGATGGATTTTCCCGCAAAAAGGGTACTTTTTTAATGAAAAAAAAAATTATCAAATCATAAACACATGGAATAGGGCCAAATCATATATTCCCAAATACTAGAGGTTGGGGGACATGCAGCCCCAAATTTTCAGGTCATTCTGACAAGCGCAGCCCTATTTGATGGATATTCCTAGATTGCCACCTGTGACGAAGCTAAGGGAGGTTTTAGCTAGTATTTAACCACACTAACACCCCTTTATACATCGAAGCCTCATGAAAACTGGCCAAACCACATACTACCATTCTCTGCACATGGGCATCAGCTCCTATGTTCAAGGTTTGACGCCATTCTGACAAGAACTGCCCAAGTTACAACCATTCCAAGACGGCCACCCATGTAGACGCTACAAGGAAATTAGAGTAACCATTTAGCCACACTAGCACCTCCTTCTTCATCAAAGACATCTGCAAACTGACCAAAGCACACATAATCAACTCTTGCACGCTGACGGCAACGCATGCTCAATGTGGGGGGTCATTGCGACAAGAACCGCTCAAGTTGATGGGTTTCCTATATGACCACATGACAAGGCGCTAAGGACCACTCAGTAAGTTAGTAACCCCACAGTGCCACTTAATATGCCATCCAACATGCACCAAAACCATGCAGAGTATGTTTACAAAGTACAAAGGGGTGGCCACGCACCTCATATGTCTTCATCATCCCTCCAGCATGGCCAGCCTTGTAAATATGTGCATAGCCTTGACGATGGTAGCCCTAACATGCCTAAGCGGCATTTCCTATGTTTCTCCCAGGTTAGAGTGTAAGGTTGATGCCAACCAAGCTAATCAACACAACAACACCTCCTAAACTGTCCTCCCCGGCATGGATGACAAACTGGGACTATGGAGGGCAAGGAACCAAGTAAGAACATGGTATATATAGCTTGCATGCAGTCATGCATGTCAACCATGGTTGGCTCAGCACATTGTAGTCTTGTCACATCATCATAACAAAGGAAAGCTCAAACAACCATTGGTGCCAGCTATCTACATGCAGTCACACAAATGCAATATCTCCAACATCATCATCACTATAACACTTCCATCCCTGCACGATAAAATGCAAAGAAACCATTGGCGGCCCTTCACCGCATGAGCGCTGTGATGCCGCTGCGGCCTGTGAGGAGAGGGTGCGTCACTCTCAAACAACAAGAAGCGTCCATACGCACAACATCCTTGCCAGAACACGTTTTATGAAATGCCTTATACCTTCCCGAAGAGCTATAGGCTGCGACTGAAGCGGCCCTGATCACGACATCAACGAAAACAATCTAAAGCTGCCAGGTATTCGACAACACAACGGCAAGCGACGGCGAGCTAGCTGGCGGAAACTGCCCAAAAAGAACGCAAAAAACCTCGAACGATGAGCTCATAGAAGAAAGCACCGATAGCAGATAACGTTCGCGACAAATCTGTACCTTGCCCTCGTAAATCCCTCGCCCAGGCGCGCAACAACAGCCGTTCTTCCATGGACAGGTCAGACACGCACTGCGCAGGTCTGAACAATTACTTACCGATAATGGCCGAAAATCTGGCAAAAAGCACCAGCTCGGTTTAGAATTCGATGCAACCGATATTAATGCCTGCTTCAAGGTCAGAACAGCCCCCAAAACCGCTATTTTACAGCCGCTATCATGAATTCTATTTCATTCCGCGCGACCAAAAAATTCAGATTACCCCCCATGCCGATGGCATAAAAAAACAACAGCGATATTGTAAACCAGCTGATTTCCGCCAAAAACTAACATCATAAACTCATCTCCTTTTAGATTCGACTAAAATTTTTGCATTTCGCCTGCCCTAGTGTGGTAGTTTCGCCTGAACGCAGTCGCCATGGCCACTTCCGCAAGGGGTGCGCGCACCGTGCACGTGAAATTTGTGACCTTCGGCTCCGGCGCGAATTTTTTGGCGCCAAAAAATTCGGGGGTGTCCCGTCCCCTTAATTAATAGACACGTGACTGCGTCACGTGAGCATAAGTCCTCAGTGGGAGGGGAACATGGGATGGAATGGATGGTATAAGCTATCTAGGTCCTAGTTACAGGGGTGTGGGCACCGCGGCCCGAATCGCTATGAATGCCATACTTGGTCACACGCGGAGCCCCCACAGGCTTGGGGGTGGTCTCCTTCATCACTACTTGCCATCTATCCTTGCGCACCATCTGCCTCCATATTACAGACAAACCAGGAGGCTGCCCGGGGGTGAGCCCGTCACGTCTAGTGTAGCACATGTCCATGCCGAGTCTATCACGAAAAGTCCACGGGTGGCGGCCCTGCCGCGCGCGGCCGGGGGCACGCCAGGTGAGGACATATCGCCCAGGCTGGGCGGGCTTGGTGCCAGCTAGTCTATCTGATGTATCTACCTGATCTGTGCGGGCCAGGTGCCCGGCTAGGCCCAGGCGCCTGTGCCTAATAATGTGGGAAACATAGGGCAAATCAGCGTACAAATCCTCATTACTAATGTGCAAACCAAAGGGGATGTTAAGGGCCTGGCGCAGCATCTTGGTGACGGCGCCGTCGAGTCGTTGCTCCAGCTCCTGCATCAGTGTCCACGTCTCGGCGCCGTAGGTCAGGATCGTCAGAATGACGACCTTGAAGAGGTCACGCTTGACGATCCGGGGTAGGGCGGGGTTGCTCCACCAGCGGCGGTGGTCATGGAGGTGCGCCCACGCCATGCCGATCCGTGTCGTCATGTCGTCCTCGCAGTCAGGAAGCCAACTGCCGAGCAGCTTGAAGCGGCCTGAAGTAGGGTAGTTGACCTCGGCATCGTCTAAGAGGCGGAGTGTGGGTGGGGGCCCTGCCATGCCGAGGGCCAGGGCCTCCGTTTTGGGGCTGATTTCTAGACCAACCGCCCGAGCCTCGAGCGCCAGGCAGTCCAGCCAAAGTTGGGCAGACTCCGGCTTCTCGATGAGCGTGATGTCGTCGGCATAAATGAGGTCAGCTAGTAAATTCTGCTTGTTAGTCGGCCCCCCTTCCCCAAGCTCGTTCGTGATCGCTAGGCCAGGGGCACGGCCTGCAATGCTAGCAAAGCGAGCACGTGCCTGGCGCATAACATAATCCACTACAATAATAAACAGGTACGGCGACAGGACGCAACCCTGCCAGACGCCGGTCTGCAGTGGGCAGGGCGGGGTTATGCCGTGCTGAGTGCGCACCGAAGTGGTGGACCCCTCATACAGCGTGCGGATGACGGTAATCAGGGGAGTGGGGACGCGAGCGCGAGCAAGTACAGCCCATAGAGCGTCCCAGAGGACAGAATCAAAAGCCTTGATGAAGTCGACGAAGATCAGGATGGCGGGAAACTCACCAGGTTGCAGGAGAGCGATTTCCTCGAAGAGGCGACGCGCGACGAAGATGGCCATGACGGTGTTGCGCCCAGGACGGAAGCCCATTTGACTTTCCCCAAGGTGACAGTCGAGAGCAGAACGAAGGCGGTTGAGGATCATTAATTAATTAATTAATTATCAACATCACTCCGTTGGGAGTAGATGTAGCACATAGCCCTGAGAAGGGGCATATGGCTTTTAATACATTCTAGGCTACTTCATGCAAGGGTGGGAATGTAAGCTACCCCTGCTCTAGGTGCACCAAGGCACCTGCACCCTCATGATGTATCGCGCTATGCCCAGTTAAGGGGGAGCGTGGCATGTGGGGGAAGATCATCGTGGCTATGAGGATCATGCGCATGAACAACTTAAGTGCGGCGCTCTGGATGCAGACTCCTCTGTAGTTGGCGGGGTCGTCAGGGGAACTTTGTTTTTGTACAGCATAATACGGTAGCTGTGCTGCCACTCAGGAATCGGCGGCGCGTCGGCAAGCAGGATCCGGTTGCAGACGTCAAGCAGGAACCCCGTGAGCGCCGTCAGTTTAATCACCGGGGCTGGGAGCTGGTCAGGTCCAACGGCGGCGTAGAAGCGGAGTTGCTTGGCGGCGGTGCTCAGCTCGAGCTCGGTGAACGGCGGGAGCTCGTTGGGGTCGGCCAGGGGTTCCGTCACCTGGGGCTGGGTACGTGTAGTCCTGCTCAGCGGCGGGCGGCGTGGGCGGCGCAGGGACGTCCGCCGGTGCTACTGCCAGGCGTGCGGCCGCCAGAGGGCCAAGCGGCGGAGGCGGCGGGGGGGCGCCGAGCAGCCGGGACTGGGAGGAATACCACTGGTCGAGCTGCTGCTGCGGTGAGCCAGAGAGCGTCCGCAGCGCCGGCTGCGCGCCGCCGGCGGGCCGTTGGACGTGACGCAGGCGGGTCCAGGCGTACTTGCCGTGCTGGTCCTTGAGGTGGGCGAAGTACTCGCGGACATGAAGGTCCTCCTGCTCCTTGGTCGCCTGCCGGATGGCCGAGTGGTAATCGGCTTTGAGGCGGGCGTAGCGGGCTATGTGCTCTGGGCTATGTGCTACATATACTCCCAACGGAGTTATGTTCCTAATTAATTAATAAATTTAATTAATTAATTAGGGTTAATTAGTTAATAGTGCTTAACGGTTGGGGGATGATGCAGACGATATTTGTTTAAACTTTTGTGTAATTATTTTTCTAATGAGATTAGCATAGTACTCCGTGGCATGCCTTTGCGCATGACATGCAAGTACTTACTTACTTGGAATTGAATATGAATAAAACTGGCGTTTTTTGTGTTTTTTATGCTTTTGGACGTCACCGTTCAGTGAGCACCAGGTGGCCAACCAAGGTGCAACTTGGCACAGTAAAACTAGGTATCATAAGGAAGCTTGCCACTAAGTTTGACCGTCATCTGAATATTACTGCAGCTAGGAGGAATTAGATATTCCTTTTTTGGCACTTTCAGACCGTTGTGCGATCGACTTTAAAACGCGGAAAAGATAACGGCAGGCTCGAGCTACCATGGTCCGGATTCTCCCGATTTCTGGCCTGCGCTGGGTTGTCTCCTTGATAGATAGGCTTGGAACTCAGTCAGAGGCGCCGGCTTGCGAAAAATATATAGGCCTCTCCCGGAGCCTCAGGGTTTTTAGGGGTCTCATGCTTGGTATCCTCGATGAGAGTGGTATCATCGGCGTAGATCAATTCTGCCAGGCGGTTTTCCGTGTCCCATCCGCCTTGCCACCAGTGATGGGGTCTTTGTGAATGAGTAGGTCAGGTGCATGCCGCGCACAACGTTGGCGAAGCGGGCGCGCGCCTTGCGCATGACATAGTCCACGATAATGATGAACAGGTATGGTGACAGAACACAACCTTGCCACACCCCTGTTTGGAGGGGGCAAGGGCGGGTGGTGCCATACGACGTACGGAGTGATGCCGTACACCCCTTATACAACTTGCGAAGGGCAGCAACCAACGGCTTGGGAACCTGGTAGAGAGAAAGGATATTAGGGGGGTTAGTCCCCCTTAGGCACCTCACTGACGGAGGGTAACAAATGGGCAATGCCCAATTTTCGGTTCAGAAGTACCGTTGGAATCCTGGCGGGAATCACTTCGACACCAAAAAATTCGCACCGGGACCGACACTTAAAAGGATTAAAATAGCATGCATACGTTATAAAATGTGATGATGGGAGGACAATGCCAGTATAATGGCAGCTCAAATAAAACTGCATTATTGGCATAGATTTCCTCATAGAAAAGGGGTCGGCATGCCCCCCAGCAGCATTGTGAGAGACCATGGAGACTGTGACGCGCAGTCGGGGTCGCTCACATGGGCGCAACCATGGGTACAAGTAACTTGCCTCGCTGCCGTGCAGGGTAGCCAATAATGATAGGATTGCTTATACAATGCATGCCGCCTAATGGTCATCGATTATGGAAACAGACCATAACCAATATGGCCACAGCCCACAAGGTATGGCGTGTCATAACATGATGATCTTTGGACAGCCAAAGAATGAAGCAGATTGTTTTATATGTGCTGCAGGCACTCCCTCAAGTGGGGCTGCCACAGAGAGTAGCAGATGAAATGCCTGACATGCAGACCTAGTATCGAAAGTCCCCATCGATAGCTCAATGGAGCCGTTCTGCGAGCCGCTCTATTTTCCACCCAACGAGGACCCAAACATCGGGGACTCGCGGTTCCAGGGCCTGGACAACGACACAGGGTTAACCACAGCAAAGCACAATATGATTGTGCCGTTAGTTTGCAAGCATGCTTTTGGCCGCGAATGGGCACGAAGTATGCGGGAGACAAAACACAACACCGCTGGCACCGCGAGTGACGAAACAGGGCATGCACAGGGCCATAATACAAGCTTACCAGGCTTTGTTATCCAAAACGATCTCCCTGGCGATGTCCCAGGAGCTCACAAGCCCCAGGAAATTGCGGTCAGCATCTGCAACGAGGAACCCGTCAATACAGGCACGTCAACCAAAGCGGCAGTTAATTACAAACCGGCTGCTGCAGCAGTAAACCGATGACGCACAGAAGCGAGGCGGGCGGTGAAAAAGGCGTAAACCGACATAAACAAACACAGGCGCTAGCCATTTGATGCAGCGCACGCACCGAGAACAACGCAGTGGTGCACGTGTTTATCAGACATGGTCTCCGCGACCTGGTCTCGGCCCATCTCTCCATCCACTGTTACGAGCGTTTTGCTCATGATTTCGGACGTAGGAGAATCAAGCGGCAGGCCCTGGTGATAAGCCCTACACGCGTCGGTTTTCGTAACCACTCCATATGCCTTAGTTCCATCAGCCACCACTACACACCCGACCTTCTCATCAATCATAGTTTTAAGGGTAGTGGAAATGGGAGCACCCGGTGGCACTGTCACCACCTTTTCCCTGGGAATCATAAACTTGGAAACCTTCATGGCAGCAGATCAATCTCTCGCAATCTGATGGCTGTTATCAAACAGAAAAATGGGTATTTGCGACCGCAAAGTGTTTTTGCGTATCTTCTTGTCTGTTGTGCGATCATTAGGTGCTGTCGAGTTTACCGAGGAGTGACGTAGGCTGCGTTTTGCTGCGTTGTGATGCATGGGGATGCATGCATCCTGTGCCTGGGAAAAACACGACTCAGGGCCTGTCCATCGTGGATCGACGGAACGGGCTTCCCTCGGAAGATCGATACCACAAGTTCACCCACCTATTTTACTAGTCAGTAAAAGTCAGTCAGTCAGTCAGTCAGTCAGTCAGTCAGGTGTTGTTGTTGTTGTAGCCCACGCCGCACATGGGCAACAAAGATTTGGATACGGCTGAGGGCCAGGACACTGAACATCCGTCAGTCATTTGCACATCATAACGTACTACATGCACAGATTCTCGGGGTTCAAGTACAGTCTAAACCGGAGGAGGTTCAGTGGAAGATTTTCACAACTAGCAATATTCACAACTGCAATACTTATTACCTTGGACTTGGTGTCTTGCACAGTAATCTCGCTGCCTGTTGAGTTTTAGCTGAGTTTATTCCCGCGCCTGTAGTCCGACAGGGTTATTAAAAGTGGATCCAAAGAGGCAAAGACTGGTCCTGCCTCTATGTTCGCTGCCTGTTACCTATGGAGGCAACGCCCGCTTGTAAAGTATCTTGTGGAGTCCGTGTACGGACAAAAAAATTGATGGCAATCCAAGGCTATGGGGGAATGAAATGACCGTCGCAGCACTAGTTAAGGGGAGCCTACTGTAGGAAGTAATCCGTATATTTTTCTCGTCTAAACCCCGTAGCACGCGCAGAAGATTTCCCTGCATGTGTTATGACATTACCGAGCAAATCATACAAATAGGCCGTCTAACTTCCTATGTACTAGTTTTTTCTGTTGTATTGCAGAGAAGGTATACGACTGCACAACTGGTAACTAGCTAGCCATCTGTGCGACCTGGCGATGCTCATTAGGGATTGTTGGCCGCCATCCATTTATACGCGGAGACGCGAATAGCTACGGTTGCAGGCACTGCAGTTGCACGGGCCTCAGACCTTGCATCATGGATTCCTGGCTCCAGTCCCAGATCAAGAAAGCAGAAGGTGTGTTTTGGTGTTGTAGATGACGCAGCGCTCAGCACTTGCTTTGATAAGACATCGCGCGAGTTCTCATGAGCTGGTATCTCAAGGGCTCGTGGGAAGAGCCTTGCGTCCTAGTGTGTTAATTGCTTGCACCATCATGACGCGTGAATAAATGCAGGGCAACGGGTTGAGCTATTCTGTGTTATCTGCCTGGGTCGGTGCGTTTGAGTATAAATGATTGATCCGTGCGTTTGGGCTGGATATCTTTTTTCTACGGGAGAAGGTTGCAGCGGGATGTATTCCTGCAGCGATAAGAAAATATAATGGCAATAATCAACAGGGCTTCTGCACTACTATGTAATCACGTTTTTCAGTTTGCGTGAGTACGCGTAGGCCTATTTCATGGTTTTGAGGTTGGCTTGTCGCAGACAGCTCTGCCATATTCAATGCACCAGGCCAACCCACAGAGTAGAGAGCCAAGGAGGCCGGACGCGAGCTCACGCGGTTACTCGCTTCTCTCTACTCCTCTCCTCTTTCGGGGGCCATGTCTCTTTCACACAACATACATACACACACGCACACACACACAGACGCACACACATACACACACACACACACACTAATCTCTTAACCGCCCCACGAGCCTGTCTATTCATAAACCTATACTCCCCCCCACCCCCAGAGCTACTTGAAACGGTTGACCGCACCGCCAAGCAGGTGTCCACTGTGACAGGCGGCAGTAGCCATGGGGCGGCCCCCCCTCTGTTTGCTGCAGCGGCCGCCAATGGCCAGGCCAAGCCCATCCAGGCACGGCCAAAGCCCAAGGGTGTCGAACGTGCATCAGGTGAGTCACACACCTGACATATCCCAATACGTGCAGGTAACGCAGCGGCTGGCAGTGCGTCAGGCAAAGCGCACCTCCACCTCGAAGTTTTTGTCTCATTAGTTGCGGGCTAAGAGAGGGGCTGGCATCATCCCAGGTAAAAACCACACTAGCCATAGGTGCAGGTAATCTCCGCGCTTGCCACTGTTCCCAGAATTACCAGCGGAGTTCATCACAGGGTGGAGGCCTGTATGGGAAGTTTGGGGGACCAGGGGGGGCCCAACGATTTTGCGTCATGGTGATATACACTAAATAGTTGTACTACTATACTAATAGAGTATTGTTACTACGGATATACTACTACATAATTGTATGCTACTAGGGTATAATTACGATATAGTGGAATAATATTTATTTTCAGGCATATAAGAGCACAGCCTTGCTGGCCTGCTCATGATGGCATTTATGTGTTTGATAATTTTACTCTGTCCAGAAGAAAGCTCTGGGTAAGAGTGATAGGGGTGATTGGGGGTGAGGGGTGAGGGGTGAGGGGTGAGGGTGAGGGGTGAGGGGTGAGGGGTGAGGGGTGACGGGTGACGGGTGACGGGTGACGGGTGACGGGTGACGGGTGACGGGTGACGGGTGACGGGTGACGGGTGAGGGGTGACGGGTGAGGGGTGAGGGGTGAGGGGTGAGGGGTGAGGGGTGAGGGGTGAGGGGTGAGGGGTGAGGGGTGAGGGGTGAGGGGTGAGGGGTGAGGGGTGAGGGGGGTGGGGTCAGGGGTCAGGGGTCAGGGGTCAGGGGTCAGGGGTCAGGGGTCAGGGGTCAGGGGTCAGGGGTCAGGGGTCAGGGGTCAGGGGTCAGGGGTCAGGGGTCAGGGGTCAGGGGTCAGGGGTCAGGGGTCAGGGGTCAGGGGTGAGGGCCAAATGGGGGGTGGAAATCGGGAGGAACAAAAAATTTCCCCTTTTTTCCCCAACAACCGCTTGTGATCATTATCTGTTGGACATGCCTAAAATATCTGGCTCTTGGTCAGCGCACTGATAGTTAGCACATCTGGTGCATTTGTTAAAACATATGATGCTTGGATGGGGCTAGGCAAGCATTTAATTCCCGGTTCCCCCCCCTCACACTTTTCTGTGGCGGTTCCTACTGTTGGCGGGATCGTCCGCGGTCCTTCCTCCTATCGATGGGCTTGTCCGCGGTCCTTCCTCCTACCGATGGGCTTGTCCGCGGTCCTTCCTCCTACCGATGGGCTTGTCCGCGGTCCTTCCTCCTATCGATGGGCTTGTCCGCGGTCCTTCCTCCTACCGATGGGCTTGTCTGCGGTCCTTCCTCCTACCGATGGGCTTGTCTGCGGTCCTTCCTCCTATCGATGGGCTTGTCCGCGGTCCTTCCTCCTACCGATGGGCTTGTCTGCGGTCCTTCCTCCTATCGATGGGCTTGTCTGCGGTCCTTCCTCCTATCGATGGGCTTGTCCGCGGTCCTTCCTCCTACCGATGGGCTTGTCTGCGGTCCTTCCTCCTACCGATGGGCTTGTCTGCGGTCCTTCCTCCTATCGATGGGCTTGTCCGCGGTCCTTCCTCCTACCGATGGGCTTGTCCGCGGTCCTTCCTCCTACCGATGGGCTTGTCTGCGGTCCTTCCTCCTACCGATGGGCTTGTCCGCGGTCCTTCCTCCTACCGATGGGCTTGTCTGCGGTCCTTCCTCCTATCGATGGGCTTGTCTGCGGTCCTTCCTCCTATCGATGGGCTTGTCCGCGGTCCTTCCTCCTATCGATGGGCTTGTCCGCGGTCCTTCCTCCTACCGATGGGCTTGTCCGCGGTCCTTCCTCCTATCGATGGGCTTGTCTGCGGTCCTTCCTCCTATCGATGGGCTTGTCCGCGGTCCTTCCTCCTACCGATGGGCTTGTCTGCGGTCCTTCCTCCTATTGATGGGCTTGTCCGCGGTCCTTCCTCCTATCGATGGGCTTGTCTGCTGTCGCGGTGCGTCACCGAGCCAATTCTTCTCGTCCCTGTTCACTCCCTGGCTTCTCTTCTGCTGACGTCGTGTGTGCCCTGATGACGTGCCACCTGGCACACTGCAGAGAGGGAGTCCTTCGCATGGGCGGCAATGCCGGTGGCCGTCGAAGAGAAGAGGCCTGTCATTTCAACAAGCATGGTCACAAAGACAGGTATTATGGGAATGGTGGTGATGCCGATAGTGATGATGGCGGGGGTGATGACGGGAGCGGGGTGGGGTGGGTGTGTCTACTGTTGCAGCAGACATGTGGCCAATCTTGTGCCCCTGTGATCTTGGGGTCGTTTTGTGTCCGCAGTGCCTTAGTGTAGTGATCTCAAAATGGAAGAAAGCTCCCCTATGTCCGCAATCCCGTTCCTGTCCTGTCCATTCCTGCCTGTGCTCGCCCCCAAACCTGTTCATACCTGCATAATTTGTCTCATTGATCCCATGTTGTTTCCCACTTTGTTTCCCACTTTGTTTCCCACTTTGTTTCCCACTTTGTTTCCCACTTTGTTTCCCACTATGGTTCCCATGCCCCCACGGACATGCATGTCGCGGTTAAGCAATGTCCCCCCGTTAGACTGACGCCCACCTGCCTACAATCACCTCGGGGCGTGCCTATCGTACCCCCACGGACACTGTCACGGGGCGTGCTTTTTGCGGCGCAGCCTTGACCGACAAGAGCCCCCACAAGCGCAGGACGCCCGCAGCCCCCCCGCCGGTGCAGTCCCCAACCGCCAAGGTGATCCGTATGATCCGTATGACAAGGTGGTCCGTATGACAAGGTGATCCGTATGATAAGGTGGTCCTTAGGATATGAGTGGACGACGAGTCGCACGTACCGAGGTGACAAGTATGAGGTTATGGATGATGATTTTAGCGTGTCTAGGTGACCCGTATAGTTTTATTTGTTATGAATCTAGCATACCTATGTGACCCATACAGTTTTCCTGGTAGTGAATCTAGCGTACCTAGGTTTGGGGGTTGATGACATGACAGCTGTTCCGGGACTGTTTCCTTATCCGCATCGCTTTTGCATGGTCTGTGTCAGGTGCGACATTGCTGCCATGGTCTGTGTCAGTTGCAAAGGACAGGGCTGGTTATTGGTCCAAGTGCTGCGGCCTGGCCGTGCACCTCGAATGGCACCACGGTGATCGTGGTCGGCTGTTGATGGCTGCGGGCGCACGAATAGCTGTAATGCCAGCAGCTGTTAAAAGAGACGGTGCGTGTCGTGTTGAGCCATGTGGCTGCATGGGGTGGCAACCGGGCGGGCCGGTGGGCATTTTGCTGTCAATTGTTTTGCTGTTGTGTTGGTGGCCTAGGCTGTGTCACGTGGTGGCTTTCATAACAGTGCTGGCCCAGTAGGCTGAAGTATTCTGCTTACTAGGCTTGGCCGCTTAAAATAGGACAAACATGATGTGCAGGGTTTGCAGGGAATCTGTTTGCCGCGGCTTTTCCATGCTGGCTTTGACAGAGTGTAGGGTAATGATGTGGAAGGTAATGATGGCGGTTTAAAATGATGGGTGACCTGCACCCGACATTCTGGCGTCCAGCCGTCCAGGTGTCATGTGCAGGGTTGCAGGGACTTCATTGCTTGGGCGGTTACAATTCTGGTTTTGATTGAGGTCAGAGAGAATTTAAAATATTTGCAGGCGTGTTTGTCTGTGCATGCAGGTGTCGGCTCGTGCGCAGCTAAACTTTGAAGCTGTTGGTGATGAGTCATCAGTTGTGGAAGCCAAGCCACTGTCAAGCGCGATGACCCGTTCCCCTGTCACCCGCGACGACGTGTTGCCGCTGGATGTTAAGGTGTGCATGCGCATTCATTACGGCATAGCCAATGCAAAGCCCTTTTAAAATTGCATACTCAATCCAATGCGCTTTCAGGTCGCACGCTCAACAGAAAGCGCTTTAAAGCTGCACACTTTTTGCAAAGCGCTGCAAATTGTAGGCAGAGTCGATCAATGCGTTTTCAAACGAGTATGCTCAGCTCCGCCCCTGAAAGTACCTTACCGGACCTAGTTGCAGCACGGTGTCTGCATTCATGGTGTACGTGAGCTCATCATTGCCTACTCCATGGAAAGTTTGAGGTGTATGTGCGTGTTCAATCACGCATATGCAATGCGGTGAAAGATGTGGCAGCTATGGGGTTGGCCAGGATGCTTGGTTGGCCTTTGCACATACATAGCAGTCAGCGACTGTGGGGCACATGGCAGGGTGCCATGCACTGCAGTTCCAGGGTACCTGTCAGGCAAGCTGAACCCTCGCTAGCGCGTTTTATATAGTAGCACTGTCACGTGTTGTAGATCTCGATCCAGCTTTGTAGCTCATGCTCGTTCTTTCTTGGCATGCAATCGTTATATATCAATGAGTTAACCAGCGCCATACCCCAAGCACTACCCCAAGTGCTACTTTTGCGCTTGGAATAGCAGTGAGAGCGACCGCCTCCATGCATATGCATGCCGTGCCTTCGTCTGCACTCGCTGCCACTGTTGATTGCGGTGTTCCCCTATCGATTGTATCTGTCATTAATCTGCGGTGTTCCCCTATCGATTGTATCTGCCATTAATCTGCGGTGTTCCCCTATCGATTGTATCTGTCATTAATCTGCGGTGTTCCCCTATCGATTGTATCTGTCATTAATCTGCGGTGTTCCCCTATCGATTGTATCTGCCATTAATCTGCGGTGTTCCCCTATCGATTGTATCTGCCATTAATCTGCGGTGTTCCCCTATCGATTGTATCTGCCATTAATCTGCGGTGTTCCCCTATCGATTGTATCTGCCATTAATCTGCGGTGTTCCCCTATCGATTGTATCTGTCATTAATCTGCGGTGTTCCCCTATCGATTGTATCTGCCATTAATCTGCGGTGTTCCCCTATCGATTGTATCTGTCATTAATCTGCGGTGTTCCCCTATCGATTGTATCTGCCATTAATCTGCGGTGTTCCCCTATCGATTGTATCTGTCATTAATCTGCGGTGTTCCCCTATCGATTGTATCTGTCATTAATCTGCGGTGTTCCCCTATCGATTGTATCTGCCATTAATCTGCGGTGTTCCCCTATCGATTGTATCTGTCATTAATCTGCGGTGTTCCCCTATCGATTGTATCTGCCATTAATCTGCGGTGTTCCCCTATCGATTGTATCTGTCATTAATCTGCGGTGTTCCCCTATCGATTGTATCTGTCATTAATCTGCGGTGTTCCCCTATCGATTGTATCTGCCATTAATCTGCGGTGTTCCCCTATCGATTGTATCTGTCATTAATCTGCGGTGTTCCCCTATCGATTGTATCTGCCATTAATCTGCGGTGTTCCCCTATCGATTGTATCTGTCATTAATCTGCGGTGTTCCCCTATCGATTGTATCTGCCATTAATCTGCGGTGTTCCCCTATCGATTGTATCTGCCATTAATCTGCGGTGTTCCCCTATCGATTGTATCTGCCATTAATCTGCGGTGTTCCCCTATCGATTGTATCTGCCATTAATCTGCGGTGTTCCCCTATCGATTGTATCTGTCATTAATCTGCGGTGTTCCCCTATCGATTGTATCTGCCATTAATCTGCGGTGTTCCCCTATCGATTGTATCTGTCATTAATCTGCGGTGTTCCCCTATCGATTGTATCTGCCATTAATCTGCGGTGTTCCCCTATCGATTGTATCTGCCATTAATCTGCGGTGTTCCCCTATCGATTGTATCTGTCATTAATCTGCGGTGTTCCCCTATCGATTGTATCTGTCATTAATCTGCGGTGTTCCCCTATCGATTGTATCTGCCATTAATCTGCGGTGTTCCCCTATCGATTGTATCTGTCATTAATCTGCGGTGTTCCCCTATCGATTGTATCTGCCATTAATCTGCGGTGTTCCCCTATCGATTGTATCTGTCATTAATCTGCGGTGTTCCCCTATCGATTGTATCTGTCATTAATCTGCATGCTATTTGTTATCATTCTTGTTGTTATTTATCTGCATGCAGCCGGCAACCGCCAACGGTGACGTCCTGTATGATGCTGCCGAAGTAGAAATGCTTCAGAAGCGCTGCGAGATGCTGCAGCGCCAGATGGCGTCGCTGGAGGCCAAGATGGTGGCCGTGCAGGTAAGATGGTGTGGTGCCAGCGGCCCGAGTTTTGTGTTTCATTTGCAGTTGTTTCTGAATGGCTCTGCATAAGGTTGAGCTTTTTTAAAGCTTGTCTTGCGGTCTACGTTCCATCACCCAACTCTCCTTTCGTCGGGATGACAGTGTAGCCAATCCTTTGTGCTTCCCATGCTCACACAAGGGCCCGCCATTGCTTGGCTTCCGCAAAGTGGTGTGTCATCAAAAGCCGGCTTGGCTATGCATTGGTTCCGCCACTCTCGTGCCTTCTACACGGGTTGCTATACAGTGTGCATCATGGCCTAAGAATTACTTATGCTTCGGTCACCCCGGTGGCATGCTGGCCGTGAGGAGATTCAAGTAAAAAATGCTCCAGTCTGTCTGCACCCCTTCCACATTAAAAAAATGCTCCCTTCTACCCAAACCCATCCCACATTTAGATCTCCTCCCTTCTATATACACCCCTCCCACATCTTAATGATGCTCTACTTCTGCCCAGAGCCCTCCCTGCTCCCTTCTGTCTACACGGCTCCCGCATCGACATTATGCTGCCATCTGTATACACTTCCCACATTTAACTTTTTTCTTCTGAACATCTCCAGGCGGAGAACGACGCAATGATGAGGGACCGTGACGTTGCCCAGACGCACGTGGTGGCGGTAGGTGCTCATGGTGGCGGCAAGCGCGCATGGTGGCGGTAGGTGCACAAATGGTGGCAGTAGGTTCACATGGTGGCGGTAGGTGCACGTGGGGGCAGCAGGTGCACATGGTGGCAGTACGTCGGTCGTGTGGGTAATTAGTCGCCACCCCATGTGGTGGCGGTACGTGGTCGATGCCCAGGGGGTTCACTTGCATTAGAAACCTTCTCATTTTTTCCTTAGTGCACGCTGGCGTTTATTTCGACCAAGAACGCTTCGATCCCATGGGACCCATCCGCCTTAGGGCGATGGCCCTGCAAGGTATTACTTTGTAATAAAAAGCAGCATAAGGGCTAGAAGACTTAACCACCCGTATTCAATCCTAGCTTCCCCTCGCGAGGAATATGTGGCTGTCGCTCCACCCAGGCTGTTTCTGCAGACAGCCAAACAAGCACGACAGTCTGTGTGAGAAGGCTAGTTGGGGGGGAGCGGGGGGAAGCCAGAAAATCGAAGGGAAGACAGGCAGGCAGGCAGGCAGGCAGGCAGGCAGGCAGGCAGGCAGGCAGGCAGGCAGGCAGGCAGGCAGGCAGGCAGGCAGGCAGGTAGGCAGGCAGGCAGGCAGGCGGCAGGAGGGTGGGGGGGCGGGGGGGTGGGAAGAAACCTTGACTATGTCCTAGTCAATACTCAATTCTTTGCCGACTTGCCAAGTCCCAATCGGTTTGATTCTCATTTCATCCTAGCGTCTGTTCCCTGCTTGTGCTGTCCCCGCCTCTCATGCCCCTGTCTCTTCCCTTCCCATCCGTGCCGGCCTCATGTCTGCAGTCGCTCCGGGAAGAGCTCTCTGGCGCGGAGCGACGCGTGGAAGAGGAGCGGCAGGCCCACGCCACCACGCAGCAGGTGGGCATGTCGCGTCATGCCCTCCCCATGCCATGTGCTTCATGCCCTGCTGTTGCGTCTTGCCTTGCTGTTGCTTCATGCCCCTGCTGTTGCTTCATACACTCCATTTTGTTTCCTGTCCCCCTTGACGTTCATGCTAGCACGACACCCTCTGTGTCCTTGTCTTTTTTACTTGATTCACGTGCTTGCAAGGGGCTCTAGCCCTCGGTTGCTTTTTCCTGGCTTCGTGCGCTAGAGTGACACCCTTACCAAGACACCCTCTCGCTTGTCTTTTTTCCCCTTGGTTCATGCGTTCACAAGAGCCCTCTCCCTTGTATCCCTCTTAACTGACCCTTGTATCCCTACCGAGCGATTCATGCGCTAGCCATGCGCCCTCTCGGTTGCATCCCTTCAGTTGACTCATGCGCTAGCAAGGGGCCCTCTCGCTTGTATTGCTTCAGTTGACTCATGCGCTAGCAAGGCGCCCTCTCGCTTGCATCCCTTCAGTTGACTCATGTGCTTGCAAGGCGCCCTCTCGCTTGTCTTGTTGTTGCTTGATTCATGCGCAAAACTGGCCCCATGATTCACGTGCTGGGACAGAACCCTTTCCCCTGCCAGCCATCCCCCCCCCCCCCCTCACCGGGCCCTCTTGCTCCATGCCCTTGACTTCGCAACTATAAAGTCTCTTTGCCTGGTCGAATTTTTTTTGGTTAACTGTGGAACTCCAGGGTAACCAGACTCTTTATTAATACAATGAGTGGAGCACATACAAAAGGCAGGCCACAGCCCGGCCGCTGATGCTCATGGGAACACTTATTGCTTGTCAAAGGCTAGCCTTACCCCCCCAAAACGGCAGGGAGGGTGGATTGGAAAAGAAAAGAGGCCGACCTTTGCTAGGTGGGTTTGCTGTTGTCTATTTTGCGTGTCACACGGCCTTGGCCTGGACGGCATTTTTTTCGCCACGCAAAATTTTGCGCCTGGACAAATGGTGCAAATTGGCGTTCTGACGTAAGTTTGCCGGGGCTATTAGGTCACATATTGCGTGAGAGAAAGATTCTAGATCTCGTTAATCACTGTGTAACTCACAAAGAAATCTAGACAGAGGCAGGTTTATATCGCAACGTAGCTGCTGCCACCTGGCCAAGAAAAACTGGCCAAATCTTGTGTCATTACCGATCCAGATCAGGCCGCAGCGGCCTCAAAAAGGTATGGCACGTGAACCCTATAACCTAGCTATAGCGGCTACCCTTCCATCTCACTACAAAGAAACTATGATAAGAGAGCCGCAATTCTGTTACCCGTGGAACTCCAGGGTAACCAGACTCTTTATTATAACCATGAGTGGATCACATACAAAAGGCAGGCACATCCCGGCCGCCGATGCTCATGGGAAAACTTATTGCTTGGCAAAGGCTAGCCTTACCCTTACATCCCTCTCTGGCGATCCATGCCAGGGGCAAAGAACCTATCTTTAGTAGAACGAACAACCAAACTAGGCGTAGGGCAGTTTCAAAATAACCCGCCACGCCCGAGGGGGGCAGGCGGCCATCGCCCGAAGACGAGGCGCAGTAAACTCCACCTCCAAGCTGCGGTGCAAGCCCACATAATGGGCAACCATGGAGCTGCGAAGCCAGCGCCCCCGGCCCTGGATGTCCCCCATGCTGCGACCTTCGAGGAAATCATGGGTGGCACCCATATGCCGCAGCCCATGAATGGTGAAAATCTGGGCGACCCCCAAGGCCTGAGTCGCATTATGCCAGACGCGCCTGAATTGCGGGTAGGTGAAAGGGAACACATGCTCCCAAGCGTGCTTACCCGCAATGTCGTGGGGGAGGATGGTTTCAGACAGCAAGTCTTCCACCACCACCGAGTTAAGTCTTGCCCTTAGAGGTCTTGGTAGACTCAGCAGCAGGGCGCCCCGCTGAGCCGGCCCAAGCTTGACGTCAGGCTGCAGGCGCACATGGCAGACGCGTAGCTTCACCGCCTCCGAGATTCGAAGGTAATGGCAGAACACGATGACTACCAGCAGTCCCGCAAGGCGCTGACCTTGCATTACCATCGTGCTGGCAATGGCAAAGGCCGGCTCCCATGGAATGGGAGGAGGGACGCGATGGCACAAGTGTTTTCCACCCAGCGAGGACGCCACATGCCAGTCCCACCGCTTCACCATACCGGGGTAGTAAAGGTGCAACCCCATCAAGGCATTGACACATGTCTGGTGGCTGTATCCCCGAAAATGAGCCTAGGCGACATACGCACAAAAGGTCTCTTCAAGGTTGTCAGTGCGCGACGGTGGCCCGTCCTTCCGGCTGCCAGCCTCCCACCAAGTCAACAGAGAATCAAGGCCATGACGGTAGGCCAGCAAGGTAGCCGGCTTTACTTTCCCCTCTACCAATGGAAGGTAACCCCAGGTTAGGATGGATGCCTTCCGCTGTCAGGTCGCGCACCCAGCCTGCCAAGCAAGCCACCATGGATTGGCCGCGGGAAACGCCATCGGCTGGTTGAAGAGCACTCGGCGTCCACACCCACTCGAAACGGTTCCCAGTTGCCAGGGTAAGCGCACACAAGCGGCGGCACTGCTTGTTTAGCTTGTATGAGGATGACCACCCCTTAGCCAAGCAGCCCAATGCCGCGGTGGGATCCACCAACCTCACCACCCGCTTGTCGCGGTTTTCCAGGCTGCCTACAATCCTCTCCACGCCCTTCACTGCGGCCTGAACCTCCTCATTGATGTGCTTCACCGGATCTCGCCAACGACTCTTGACCCCGACCCGCCGTTACTGGCTGGTGATTGATCGTTGCGCCAGCCGCTCAGTGGCCTAGCGCCAGCGTAGGCCACCTCGGTCGGTCACGCGCGCGCGCTAGCTGCGTAACATCGCCCGGCTCCATCGTAGTGTAGACAACACCTTGCCCGTAAGTCGACGCGTCAGATGCGACAACCTCACGTGCCAAAGGTGCGCTTTTGTCAACCCTTAGCATAGGAGCCAAGGCCAGGGCACACTCTAGCTCCTCCCTCACCCAGGGTTACAGCACCCAGGACCGCTGCCCCCACCCTTGTAGGCTGATGAATCTGAAATTGCT
Source organism: Mesostigma viride (assembly GCA_009746045.1). Taxonomy (NCBI): domain Eukaryota; kingdom Viridiplantae; phylum Streptophyta; class Mesostigmatophyceae; order Mesostigmatales; family Mesostigmataceae; genus Mesostigma; species Mesostigma viride. The sequence continues at coordinate 2,262,411 of RPFO01000188.1, forward strand.
TTCAGATGGATAGGCACCCGCGGCTTATCATCTGCAGCCACAACGACACCCCCAAAATGGCAGCCAGCCCCTCAGCCGTAGCTCGGCCACGAGTGCGTATAGCTTGCGTGTGGGCGATCACAAGGGTGGGCTGTTCGACCGTTGGTTCCAGCATGCCGTTCCGCCGGTGCACCACCCCCAGGGCATCTAGCCCGTCCCCTTCTAGGCTGGCCATCTTAGTCTTCTCCTGAGTTAGAAGACACATTCCAATACCTTGTGCTCGCCGCGACCGCTGGCTTGATGCAGTTTTCTTCGCTGGCATAAATCCCCCGCGAGCTCGGCCGCATAGCCAACAGTTCAAGCAGCCGCGCCTTCCCTGCCACCTCCTCCTTCGGCAGACGCACCGCGTCCGCGCGTAGTTCCCATATATTGCATCAGCACCTTCTTGCACCTGGCCTGTCGCAACGCCACCTACGCGGCGACTGTGCCAGGTGCAGTGCTTCTTAACCCTGGCAAGGGCCTCCTCCCTCCCCTTCGAGCATGCCCCTCTAAGGTTAGGAGGGTCTGCCCCCCCGCCCCACAGCCAATTAAGCCAGCGCACCACCTTGCATTGCAGGGCATACTCGCGGCGGCAGCGCGTGCCACGCTGTCGCCAGTGTGCCGATCTCACCCCGCCCCACGCAGTGTACGTTGGCATAAGTGGGTATGGCAGCAGGAAAAGGGAGCGGTCCCGCTGGGATTCTATTTTCCTACTTGTTGAGCTTGTCCAAGAGGATCGCACCTTGGCGGGCTGCCTTGACAGCCGGGGTGGCTGACAGTGCAGCCTCCTCCCCCAGTGGCAGGAGGTGGCTTGCCACCTTCCAACCCCCCCCTCCTTGCCCCTCCACCTGCAGCAAGGCCGCCACCACCCTCATGAGGTACTCCATGCCCACAAGCTCCCCGGCTGCTGAGCCCAGCTCCTTGAGAAGGGTGTCCATGGCCAATGCACTGTTCACGACAATCTTCCTGTTCTCCATGTTCCACCAAGTTCCAGGCTTGCTTGTCATGACCCACGACCTGATTCCGATGCCTTGGTCGCTGGCGTCCTCCAACACTCCCGGCAGCACCCGCTCCGAAATCCGATATTTCACGCTCTTGGCTCGGCTCGGCAGCACCACCCCTTGCGAGGCCTTGAATTGGCTTCCCGCCCCCTCCATTCCTCCCAGTCCTTCCTTCAAACGTTGCATAAATTTCTCGGCTGCGACCTCCCCCTCCTAGTCGTCCTCGTCGTCCTGATTTCCGGCTTCCGGAGGTGCCCCAACGAATGTCGCCGACCTCGCCCTCGTTTCCTTTCCGACAGCCCTCCCACCTGCCGAATATTTGGCCTTGCCTTTCGGCTTGGCCATTTTTCGTTGCGCAGGTGTCGTTGGTGGCAGCGCCTCCTCCTCGTCCGCCGCGAGATCTGCCACGGCCAGCAGTTTCGCCACCAACGCTTTGTTTGGGTCACGCGCCTGCAACACGTCGTCAACGTCGACGTGATCGGCCAGCAACTGCATGACAAACCTCAGCTGGCTCGAGCTTCACGGCTGGCGTCCATCACCCAGTCCTTGGTACCGAAGACCTGCTCGACTGCACCCACGGCCTTTCCGGGGCTGGCGCATTTGGCGAGCAGAGTGGCGAGCTGCTTCTTTTTGGCGCTGAAGGTGACTGGCGCGTGACTGGCGGCAGCAGCCGGCGGCGTGGGCGTCCTGTCCTCCTCACGCGCTGCCGGCCTTGTTGTTTCCTTGCGCCCCTTCGGCATTGCTACTCAGGGCCAAAAACGCTCCGACAGTGAAGGTTCGTCAAACCAGAGGTTCGTTGCCCTTGGTTTGCTGTCGCCACCCCTGTGAAAAGAAAAGAGGCCGACCTTGGCTAGGTGGGTTTGCTTTTGTCTTTCTTGCGTGTGACGCAACCTTTGCCCGGACGGCATTTTTTTCGCCAGGCAAATTTTGCTTCTGAACAAATGACGCAAATTGGCATTCTCATTGCCAGCGGCTTACGTAAGTTTGCCGGGACTAATAGGTCACATATGGCGTTCTAGATCTAGTTGATCACTATGCATTAACAAAGAAACCTAGGCAGTGGCAGGTTTATATCTCAACGTAGCGCCTGCCACCTGGCCAGGAAACTGGCCAAAATCTTTTGCCACTGCCGATCCGGATCAGGCCGCACCTGCCTCAAGATATGTCATTTGAACCCTATAACCTAGCTATAGCGGCTACCCTTCCATCTCGCAAGTAAGAAACTATGTTCAGAGAACCACAATATTTTCTACTACTTGCCTGATGCCCAGGACGTGGCAAAGACCTGTATTGGGCAATGCGCCTGTTATCGGTAGCCCATGCATATGATTTTGTCTAACCAGAGTGTGGTATGTCTCGCTTATTCTTGGGAACCTGCACCGATATCACCCCTTTCCTATGGTATTTATGCTAGCATCTGTACCTGTGGTGACTATGGTCCACCTGGTTGTGCCGAACACCATTTTTGCCTTCCGTATCGATTATCGTATCAGTTCCACTGGGGACACCGAATGGATTTAGAATGATTTGATCGCTACTATGTAGCTACTATGTATTCGATCGCTACTAGGGGTCACCGTATTCGCTTCCCCATTTGTTCGGTAGCCTGACCCCTGACCGTATCGAATTCAGAATAAAGCCGACACTTTCCGAATACCGAATCGAACACATCTAGTACTAGTAGACACTAGTAGCCGTAGTAGACCATCCGGACTGCAGAGCGCGCCAGGCACTGTCGCGCCGCTACCGGCAGCCCACCCCATGCTTGGAACTTTGGCATTGATTGGAATTTCGGCACTTCTGGGTACTCGGCGCGGCGTGGGAATACACTAACCGAATGACTGAACCCTGCCAGGCTACAGTAGCATTTGATTCGGTAAAACCGAGTATATTCATCGTATAGTAGGTCCTTCCGTATTCGAATCGATATATTCGGCTCATAATCACCTTTGCCGTGTTCAAAATTGAACATATTCTGTTCAGGGATGTCTCCTTGATATTCTGTTCAGGGATGTGCCCGCTGTATCCGAATAGATTCGGTATTCGGGTAATATGCGGTATTCGATTCAGTATTCGGTACAACCCTACCACCTGGCCCCTCCCTCGGAACCTATTCCTGCCATTCGTTTCTCCCTCTTCCTATGTGCGCGCCCTCTGCCCCTGCCCCTGCCCCTGCCCCTGCCCCTGCCCCTGCCCCTGCCCCTGCCCCTGCCCCTGCCCCTGCCCCTCCCTCTGCATCTCCCTCGGACTCTACTTACTCCCTCGCCCTCTTCCTCTGACTCTACCTCCTCCCTCTGCCCCTGCCCCTCCCTCGGCCTCTCCCTTTGACTCTACCAACTCCCTCTGCCATGGCCACCCTACTCCCAGGAGGCGCACCATCGAGAGAGCGAGCTGGAGATGCGTCTGGCTGAGAACGTGGCCGCGCTTGTGGCCATGCAGGTGGGTGGCTATAGTGTGGAAAGTATGGTCACTTTAGTGTTCACGCGCTGCAAGCGCCCATCGCCATGCAGGTGGGTGCTTGTTGGGTATTACCATAGGGTATGAATGCTATATGTAGAATAGTCCACAAATTGACCTCACGATAGGTGCGTGTGGGGCCAGGCCGTCGTGTGGTGAGATTCTAGTGATTGTAGTATAGTAACTTCAATCGCTATTCGGCAAGTGCCTGATCCTCAGCTTGTTGCTCCATGCCAGGCTGCTCCTTGCCAGGCTGTATTACTTCTACTACTAAGATCCTACATGTACTAACTACTACATATAGTAGTTCTAATGCAGATACTAGATATGCTAGCGCGGCCGCCTCGGTGTGCAGGGATGGCACGCTGCGCCATGACCTAAACCGCCGTGACTAGAAAACATGTGGGTGGGGAGAAGAAAGCAGAACAACGTAGCACAAGGAGCGGGGCAAGTTGGGGGGTTAAGAATGTCGCGCACGGGTGGAGTACCGGTGGAGCCAGTCTTCCGCCTGGGCCGCAGCCACAACCCAGTCGTGCGGCATTCCTTACTGAGGAACAACTGGAGGGGAGTGAGGCCTAGACAGGGCCATGGGAGGGACAAGAGTGGAGGAGACAACGACTGCATGAGTGGAGACTGCAGGGCAGTACGAGTGGGGGCATGGCTGCAAAAGTTTCACCCAACGACCCTCTGCACCTGGCCACGACACCGAAGCGTCTCACGCTGTATCCCATCCTGATGGTGCCCACCCACGAGCTGTTCTGATGACCTGCAGTAGTAGGAGATGCGGGTGGTGGCTTTTCTGCTCGACCAGCATCCCACTTGTCTTCTTTTTCCTGCATGCCCAGCATCAAACTTTTTAGGTGTGGATCGATCTGTTTGCCCTCTTTTCAGTGAGACATGTCGTCATGCCCCGTTGCGCCTGCCCTCATACCCCTTGCCTGGTTGCGTGCCTGCCCTGCCCTGCCCCTGAACCCCACTGTGGGTCGTGCAACGGTTTTCGTGGTGTCCGCGCTGGCGCTGCTGACATCAGCGGACCCTGCAGGAGAAGTCAGACCGACTTGTGCTGATGGAGCAGCGGGCGTCCATGCTGGAGGTGGGCTTACTTGCTTAACTATTTTTTTCTTAGGAGGGACAGCCAAGTTGGGAATCTGGCCGCTTGCAGCTAGCGAGGGGGTCGCGTTCATACTGAGGTGGGCTTGGTGCTGCGAAGAAGATACCGTACAGGAGGGATGATCAAGATAGCCTCCCGCTGGAGTTGGGCTGGGAAGCTAGAAATATGATCATCCAACGTCTTCCTAGTTAGACAAGGGGTTGGGAATTTCTTGGTTCATTTCAAAGGTGGGCTTGGGGGGGGGGAAATGGAGGAATCCATCCCCTTGTTGCTAGAAGATGGGTGGCACTCATGAAGCCTAGGAGAGTAGGGATGGCCGTGCGCGTTTATCCAAACGTTGTTACAGATAGATGTTGCAGTTAATGCCGATAGATGTTGCAGTTAATAGCTATAGATGTTGCAGTTAATAGCGATAGATGTTGCAGCTAATACCGATAGATGTTGCAGTTAATAGCGATAGATGTTGCAGTTAATGCCGATAGATGTTGCAGTTAATGCCGATAGATGTTGCAGTTAATAGCGATAGATGTTGCAGTTAATAGCGATAGATGTTGCAGCTAATACCGATAGATGTTGCAGTTAATACCGATAGATGTTGCAGTAATTAACCTGCCCAAGTAGCGATGCCAGCAGGCCAAGTAGCTCGGCCAGCTGGTTGAAGTAGTTCTGTTACTTATCGCTGCTACTAATCTCTCGAGCGTTGTCACGACTCCAGGACTAGCTTGAATTTGCTAAGGCCTGGCCTAGTCTAGCGATCTCAAGTCATGTCGAGGGAAGAAGGTGTGAACATCTCATCTCACCATCATGCGCCATTCGTTGTGCGTATGGTGCGGTTGGGAGGGGGGGCAGGCTGCCGGCATATCGGCAGCCTGCGCACAAACAGGCTAATGCTAGCGCACAAAAATGCTAGTGGGCTTGTAGTGGACGTGAGCGGCTGGTTACGGAAGGTGAGGGCTGCATCCCGGGCCTGATTGCCGCTGATTAAATAATGAGTACTTTATGTAGTCATCCGGCCACAACGGCATACTATCGTGGATAGTGTCCCTGAGTCACATGTCAGTCTGAGGCTGATGTGTTTTTTTTCTGTACCACCAACAAGGCTAACAAAGAAAGACATAGCCACTTTGTGCTGCCAGCGAGGCTTGCAAAAATGGCATCCAGCAGCCGCGTGACCGAGGTTGAGCATGTCTCCTTGGTAGTATTAGAACTGACTGATCTCGATAGAACCAGCAACCTTCAGCTAGTTCGGCACGTACAACGCTTGTAAAATGGCCTGCGTGGACCGAGGCTGCAAATGGTCAGCATGAAGTCTGAAAAGTACCGTACGTCAATTTATGCTGGCCAACTGTAGAGGCTCAAGACCAGTTTGTCTGCGTGTGGATCCCACGCCTACGGATACTTTCTTACCCAGCGAGTATCAGTTCATGAGGCATTGTTAGGCCATAAGTTCTTGTCCGATTCTGACGTCCTTGGTGTTGTAGAAAAGCTGTACTAATTCTCTGCTTTGTGGAACTATCCGGCTCCACTATTGTGAACGCCTCCTGTTCCGGGGTAGACAAATACCAGGAGATCACTTGCAGCATGTTCACGTTCCCCACTAATTCCGTAGGTTTAGGATCCAGGCCGGTTTCTATAACCCCTGAATTGCATTCACATCGGGAGTACTCCCACCTGAACAGCTAATGCCGCCAATTTTGTATAGTGATGTGACCTCACTCCCGACCCAAATTGGGGCGATTTTGCAAATTCCCCTGAATTACGGTGGGAGTGGCTGGAACGGACCATGAGCCAGTCTTGTCCACTCCCACTCCAAAAGCCCCGATTTGTGCCCTGAAAAATATTTCGCACCATACATTTCCTTCTCGATTTCTGAATATTAGTACTGCCTGAACAATGAATTTGTTGAATACCAGCGATATGGTACGGTCTACTGTTGCCCCGCCGCGCCGATCCTGATCAGGGAATTTTGGCGACCCTACAAGGGCGACGCGGGTCACTCCCGCGTCACTCCCAAAACGCACCAAATATCCAGGCTCTTAGCCCGAACCCCCCAAAACAATTCAGCGGAATTAGTTGCAAGTGTGAATATGCTGTCAATGGCATGGCCATTAACACCCGTTTTCCCTTTTAAGGAAGTAAACGCTTCCCCAATACAGCCAAGACCTACACTGTAAGGGGGTTCTTGGCAGCTGACCTTTGAGCAGGGCATCGTAGACAGACCTTCTGCCCGGAAGAAGGCTAACCTTGTTCACCAGGCTTGCTCGCGCGGGCAGGGACAGGATGATGCCAATCAGCCATTGATGGTTAATGCGGTGAGGAGCTCCGTAGTCTTCCCAGAAGTAACTGATTCCAGTACCCAAGTATGTGAAGCAGTGCATATAAGCAATTAACCACTAAGCAAAATTTTGTTTTTCTTCGTCCGTTTTCTTGGTGTGGGGCCTCCAGCCCCCCCAAAAAACATTTTGGTGTTATTATCTCATGGTGTGCACCCTGGATGAGCAATATACTACTTTTTCATATAGTTTGATGGTGGAAGTAAATCCTGACAATCATCCCTTTTTCTGCCAACATCTGTCCCATGGCCATTTCATTACTCATGTCTATCTTTGGCACCAGGTGGAGTGCGCGACGGTCAACCAGGAGCTTGCGGCCGCGGAGGCTGACCTGCGGCGCGAGCGTCAGCAGCGGGGCAACGCCAGCCTGGCTGATGACAGCGGAAACGCGCAGGTGGGTGCTCGAACACACGCACACGGTGGCCGCGCGCAGGTGGGTGCTCGAACACACGCACACGGTGGCCGCGCGCAGGTGGGTGCTCGAACACACGCACACGGTGGCCGCGCGCAGGTGGGTGCTCGAACACACACGGTGGCCCCGCGCAGGTGGGTGCTCGAACACACGCACACGGTGGCCGCGCACAGGTGGGTGCTCGAATACACGCACACGGTGGCCGCGCGCAGGTGGGTGCTCGAACACACACGGTGGCCCCGCGCAGGTGGGTGCTCGAACACACGCACACGGTGGCCGCGCACAGGTGGGTGCTCGAATACACGCACACGGTGGCCGCGCGCAGGTGGGTGCTCGAACACACACGGTGGCCCCGCGCAGGTGGGTGCTCGAACGCACGCACACGGTGGCCGCGCGCAGGTGGGTGCTCGAACACACACGGTGGCCCCGCGCAGGTGGGTGCTCGAACACACGCACACGGTGGCCGCGCACAGGTGGGTGCTCGAATACACGCACACGGTGGCCGCGCGCAGGTGGGTGCTCGAACACACACGGTGGCCCCGCGCAGGTGGGTGCTCGAACACACGCACACGGTGGCCGCGCACAGGTGGGTGCTCGAATACACGCACACGGTGGCCGCGCGCAGGTGGGTGCTCGAACACACACGGTGGCCCCGCGCAGGTGGGTGCTCGAACACACGCACACGGTGGCCGCGCACAGGTGGGTGCTCGAATACACACACACGGTGGCCGCGCGCAGGTGGGTGCTCGAACACACACGGTGGCCCTGCGCAGGTGGGTGCTCGAACACACGCACACGGTGGCCGCGCGCAGGTGGGTGCTCGAACACACACGGTGGCCCCGCGCAGGTGGGTGCTCGAACACACGCACACGGTGGCCGCGCACAGGTGGGTGCTCGAACACACGCACACGGTGGCCGCGCGCAGGTGGGTGCTCGAATACACACACACGGTGGCCGCGCGCAGGTGGGTGGCGCATAGGTTCAGGTTTAGCGGAAGGTTGAGCACAGCCGCGGTGTGCAGGTGATTGAGGTGCTAGATTAGGGGATGCGGTTGGGGTTTTCCCGTGTGTGAGGCGTAGGGTGGCATGGTCTACGTTGAAGGCGTGCAGGGTAGGGGCAGTCTTCCACCTCTTGGCAAGTCATCCCCTAAAGGCTGGTTAGATTCTAATTTACTAGTAATGGCGAGCGTGTGAACAGTTCTGCAGAGTGAGTCGGGTAGAGGAGGCTGATGTCGGCGACCCCGTTGCAACCGAATGGCGTGTGCCCTTGGCTTGTCATAGGTTTTAAATATACGGTCGGAAGTAAATGGCATCTATTTTCTTGGTTTGGGGGAATAGGCTTCTCTTCTTCTTCCTATTCCTTTCCTCGTATTTCTTCCGTACTTATCCTTTCCTGGTTGGCTTGTCCCTCTCTCTCCCGCTCCCGTCCCCTGCTCCTCTTCCTGCTGCATTGCGCCAGCTCGTGTTCTGGAAGGAGGAATGCGACAAGCTGAAGCGAGCGCTGCGTGAAGCGGAGTCAGCCAAGGCAACGAGTGAGGTGTGTGGCTGTGCAGATCAATCCGCCAAAATTAGTCCCGTTTGCAATCGTGAACGTTTCCGACAACGCTTCAAAGCATTCTTCACATCTACTACAAAGGTTGTGCGTATACCACGTTGCTAAGTGCAAGGGGATAGGGTGCCCTTTTCTGAGGGGTTGCTCGGCTACCCAGCTCGGCTACCCAGACTCGGCTAAGCACTTTTGCCCGTGTGTCATGCATGCCCAATGCACGCCGTCTTCTAGCATCTGCTGTCGCTGCCAGTCGTTCGCTGCCTGGCTGGAACCCCCAAAGGGGAGTCAGACAGACACTGAAACAGGCAGACACGCATTCCGAAAGGCAGCTGATTGCCCCGTTGGTGGTCACGGTGATGAAGGACCAAACACAACCAAACGTTACCTGTGAAACCTATTGCTGGAAGGTACTTGTACTTGTCTTGCTGATTATCACTTGGTTTGAGTGTGCAGGGTAGCGAATTCGGCTCTTTGGTGCCCTTCCCGCTAAACATGACCCAATCCTGGCATTGCCCTGTGTTTATTCCTGCAGCCCTTTGTCTCATAGGTCCTGAGGTCATCTTGTACTAATAGTACCATCAGCTTGGTATCGTTGCAAGTTTTGCATCATTGAGACCGTGGTCGATACCCTCATGCAAAGACCCTAGCAAGCATTGTTTTTCTCAGCTCCGCCATCCACGCAGCCGTCTATTCTGTCTTCCTTTCCCAGAGGACTTAGCTTCCGCATGCCAGTTTTATAGTATGGCAATGTTCGTCCCTTGGCTCGGGAGCACAGGGTTTATGGCTGGCATCGGCCGGTCCTTCCGTGCGGCTGGTAGTGCCTCGGTTAGCCTCATTTGGGGACCTTAAATGAGCTTTCCCTCTCGTGCCGAACTCGTCACGAACCCGTTCTTAATGGTTCATGGGTAGATGGTCAAAGGGTAAATGGTAATGGTAAATGGTTCATGGGTAAATGGGCCATGGGTTCTAGTTGATTAGCCATGTGCCGTGCTTCTATAACTAATAACTTAACTCCCATGTGGGCCTGGTTTGACGACATCCTGTGGAGCCCAGTTATCCTTGACAGGCTGAACAGGCTCTAATCAATTTATCTGCATGCCACCCGTTTATGTCCTTGATGGTTGCCTTTCTTTTTTGGCCACGATTCTCTGGATTGATCAAACGACCAACTGGGTTCGCAAAATTGAGTTGTTTGGGGTAGTGTCGTTCCTGCGTGCCCAACCCCACGGTCCTCAGACGGAGAGCCAAAAGTTGCGCGCGGACCTGCAAGCCGCCAAGCAGGATGTGGAGGAAGCACAGGAGCAGGTGGGTCAGTGCCAGGTCGAACACAGTACTAGTGTGGAAAGCAGAATCCAATCCAAATGCTTGGGGTTGCCGTACAAAGTGATAGTGGCCATGGCCTGTTTCGTTTGTGTGCAGTTTGCTGAAAATGTATCGTGATCGTCTTCTTAAGTTGGGTGTAATAAGTCTAGCTCGATGGTCCCTCACTTTATGTGGGTGTAATGAGTCTAGCTCGATGGTCCCTCTCTTTGTGTGGGTGTAATGAGTCTAGCTCCATGACCCCTGTCCTTATGTGGGTGTAATGAGTCTAGCTCCATGACCCCTGTCCTTATGTGGGTGTAACGAGTCTAGCTCCATGACCCCTGTCCTTATGTGGGTGTAACGAGTCTAGCGCAATGACCCCTGTCCTTATGTGGGTGTCACGAGTCTAGCTCCATGACGCCTGTCCTTATGTGGGTGTAACGAGTCTAGCGCAATGACCCCTGTCCTTATGTGGGTGTAACGAGTCTAGCGCAATGACCCCTGTCCTTATGTGGGTGTCACGAGTCTAGCTCCATGACGCCTGTCCTTATGTGGGTGTAACGAGTCTAGCTCCATGATGCCTGTCCTTATGTGGGTGTAACGAGTCTAGCTCAATGACCCCTGTCCTTATGTGGGTGTAACAATTCTGCCTCATCTGTATACCCGGCGGGCGCTGCGAATCGCCTAGTATTTGGCTATCCTAATTTGGCCCCCTTTTAACATAATGGCACAGCAACTTGAAGCGCATTAGGAAGGTTCGTGCTTTTTTGTTGTGATAGGTAGGGTGGATGAGCCTTTTTTTACCAGGAGTATTGTAAATGGGTGGGGGTCCCCATGTATGTATGCCAAGATGCCCGGATGCCCCCTGCCCAGTTACCGCCCCAGGGGCGAAAGAGCAGATACTAGGATCATGCTGAATCGCCCAGGTAGTAGAGAAAACATCTCGCACTCCAATGGCGTTGTAGTAATTCGTTTGTGCATGTGTGGAGGGCGGGGGTCTACATGGAAAAGCGCAGCATTTTGCTTGCCCAATGGCACTGGGTGTTATGATGTGGAAAACTATGCTCACTTGCGCATCCATGCCGCTATCCCGATGCTTGATTGCTTGCTTCCCACACCCATGATTGCTGGCTTCCCACACCCATGATTGCTGGCTTCCCACACCCATGATTGCTGGCTTCCCACACCCATGAGGTACCAAGCACGCCAACCATCCCTGTCAAGTCCCCATTTCCGTCCCTCGCCCACATCCCCCACCCTGAAGATCATGCTTCGTGTTTGCGCTAGTAAAATATCCTTACATGGCACCCAGATGGCACCCTGTCACCACGCCGTTGTCTAACACACTTATGACTCTCCCTTGCCGTGACACTACGTCGCACATACCCATATTATATAGTATGTGCGTACAGTATGTCACCGGTACCCATGGCACCCATATTATATAGGATGTGCGTACAGTATGTCACCGATACCCATGGCACCCAGGCTTACTCATGCTGACTTGTGGTCGAATCTGCTTCCTCGTGCCTCCCCGTGCTTATTCATGCTTGCTTGTGCTTACCCGTGCCTATTCATGCTTGCTTGTGCTTACCCGTGCTTATTCATGCTTGCTCGTGCTTACCCGTGCTTATTCATGCTTGCTCGTGCTTACCCGTGCTTATTCATGCTTGCTCGTGCTTACCCGTGCTTATTCATGCTTACTTGGGCTTATCCGTGCTTACTTGAGTATGTTTGTGCTTATTTTATGTTTACTATTGCTTCCCCCTCCTTCCCCGTGCTTGCCCGTCTCTGCTTGCTGGGTTGTGTTTGGTTATGCTTGCATCTGCAGGCCCAGCAATCCACCGCTGAACTCGAGAAACGGTTCCGCGAGCTGACCGAGCTGCTGGTAAGTGTTGCTTGTGCTGGTCACGGTAACCCTCGGTGAGTGCGCTCAACCCTGGGTGAGCCTGGCATTTGCGAGCTGCTGGTAAGTGTTGCTTGTGCTGGTCACGGTAACCCTCGGTGAGTGCGCTCAACCCTGGGTGAGCCTGGCATTTGCGAGCTGCTGGTAAGTGTTGCTTGTGCTGGTCACGGTAACCCTCGGTGAGTGCGCTCAACCCTGGGTGAGCCTGGCATTTGCGAGCTGCTGGTAGGTGTTTCTTGTGCTGGTCACGGTAACCCTCGGTGAGTGCGCTCAACCCTGGGTGAGCCTGGCATTTGCGAGCTGCTGGTAAGTGTTGCTTGTGCTGGTCACGGTAACCCTCGGTGAGTGCGCTCAACCCTGGGTGAGCCTGGCATTTGCGAGCTGCTGGTAGGTGTTGCTTGTGCTGGTCACGGTAACCCTTGGTGAGTGCGCTCAACCCTGGGTGAGCTTGGCATTTGCGAGCTGCTGGTAGGTGTTTCTTGTGCTGGTCACGGTAACCCTCGGTGAGTGCGCTCAACCCTGGGTGAGCCTGGCATTTGCGAGCTGCTGGTAGGTGTTGCTTGTGCTGGTCACGGTAACCCTCGGTGAGTGCGCTCAACCCTGGGTGAGCCTGGCATTTGCGAGCTGCTGGTAGGTGTTTCTTGCGCTGGTCACGGTAACCCTCGGTGAGTGCGCTCAACCCTGGGTGAGCCTGGCATTTGCGAGCTGCTGGTAAGTGTTGCTTGTGCTGGTCACGGTAACCCTCGGTGAGTGCGCTCAACCCTGGGTGAGCCTGGCATTTGCGAGCTGCTGGTAGGTGTTTCTTGTGCTGGTCACGGTAACCCTCGGTGAGTGCGCTCAACCCTGGGTGAGCCTGGCATTTGCGAGCTGCTGGTAAGTGTTGCTTGTGCTGGTCACGGTAACCCTCGGTGAGTGCGCTCAACCCTGGGTGAGCCTGGCATTTGCGAGCTGCTGGTAGGTGTTGCTTGTGCTGGTCACGGTAACCCTCGGTGAGTGCGCTCAACCCTGGGTGAGCCTGGCATTTGCGAGCTGCTGGTAGGTGTTTCTTGCGCTGGTCACGGTAACCCTCGGTGAGTGCGCTCAACCCTGGGTGAGCCTGGCATTTGCGAGCTGCTGGTAAGTGTTGCTTGTGCTGGTCACGGTAACCCTCGGTGAGTGCGCTCAACCCTGGGTGAGCCTGGCATTTGCGAGCTGCTGGTAGGTGTTTCTTGTGCTGGTCACGGTAACCCTCGGTGAGTGCGCTCAACCCTGGGTGAGCTTGGCATTTGCGAGCTGCTGGTAGGTGTTTCTTGTGCTGGTCACGGTAACCCTCGGTGAGTGCGCTCAACCCTGGGTGAGCCTGGCATTTGCGAGCTGCTGGTAGGTGTTTCTTGTGCTGGTCACGGTAACCCTCGGTGAGTGCGCTCAACCCTGGGTGAGCCTGGCATTTGCGAGCTGCTGGTAGGTGTTTCTTGCGCTGGTCACGGTAACCCTCGGTGAGTGCGCTCAACCCTGGGTGAGCCTGGCATTTGCGAGCTGCTGGTAAGTGTTGCTTGTGCTGGTCACGGTAACCCTCGGTGAGTGCGCTCAACCCTGGGTGAGCTTGGCATTTGCGAGCTGCTGGTAGGTGTTGCTTGTGCTGGTCACCGTGCACTATAGCTGAGACCTGTTGCCGTGAACTCTTGCTGAGTGCCCGTGAGCGGAGCATGCGGCAGCTGAATTAGCTGCTGGGTAGGTATTGCTCGTTTGTTGCCGTGAACGTTTGTGACAAATTGTTGCCATGAAGATCTGTTGAGAGTGGTTGAGCTTAGCATCTCTGCATGCAGCCAAGATCACGAGCTTGTGGCTTTCTGTTGTCCCAGAAACGTATCCACCCGTATCCTTGATTACAGTTTCTTGTCCACCTAGGTAGTCTCAGCTGGCCCGCTCACGAATGTGGTACATGCGATTGCACCCAGCCAGCACCGCTGTGGTGCAAAAGGCTGAGCACACTGCTTAGCCGCATCGGCCAGTGGCCGGGCCTGGAGAAATCGGATTTCTTTGAAAAGAGTTTCTCGAAGTGAGGCGGGGAATAAGGCCGCTCACGGGAGCCGCCTGGATGGTCGGCTGAACCGGGCGGGTTTGGCAGATGTAACCGGATTTGGCTAATGGCTGGCGACCTGGAATTGTTAGTAGGGGCAGTGGCCCTATTGTGCTACAATCTCGAAACAATCTTATGCTTAAAGTTTGACAGGGCCGGGTTTGTTGAACTGGTTTGTTGAATGATAATTAGAACCTTTCGGAAAGGGTATTTGATTGGTTGTTGTTTTTGTGGTACGGTAGGTGTCGCTACATTCTCAGGTTGGCGTGTTAAGTTAAGCTCGGTTGCTGATGTCAGCCCCGTGCTAGGGCAGTTTGACTACTTTGGCGGCGTAGTGACATTGTTGTGGTCTTTTTTCTTGTAAACGTTGGCTGAGCGCCGACGGCTGAGGCTATGGCGGTACAAGAAGTGCCTCACCAGCCTTGCGCTCAGCATGGGTGCGGGGCTAAAATTTGTTAACCAAATTTCCGGCATCCATGATCCCTGGCTGCTTAAGGCGGTTGGGATTCATGGCTGCCACTGGCCCGGAATTAATGTCCGGGTGATCGGGGTTTAAATGCGAAGCGGGGGCTGATGCATTATTTAATGGCTGGTTTGTTTGAAAGAAACGGCCAGCTGGCCGGGTTGGGCAAGGGCTAGCTTGCTTGATGGTTCCGTACCTGGGGATGCTTGCGCCTCGGGTTGGGCTGTCGGCAGGCTGGCCTGCCTTTGAGTTGTCTCGTACCTGGAAATGCTTGCATTCCGGGTTGGGCTTGGCTTGAGGGCCGCCGCGGCTCGGGGGGGTAAAAAATTTAAGTCACCGTTGTGGGACACGGAGCCTCGGCGCAGGAGGCAAGGGCTGAAAACCAACTTGATTTCGTATTCAGTGGTATTTCCACTTTTTTGTACGGAAGGAGTGTTTATGTGCTCGGCACTAGGTTGGTTGCTCTTCAAAAAAGTTGTAAACTGGGCGTCGGCTGGAATCAGCGGCGCCAGTCAGCAGCTTTTGCTTTGACTTTGTGTTCCGCGACAGCACCCCTTAGCGGACCAGAGAAGAGGTCGGCAACGAGGTCAGCGGGGGCCCCCGAGTGGGGTCAAAAATGCGAGCTGTGTCGATCGACAGTGCATGAATTTTTGTGCATTCACAGTCGCTGGGAATTAAATCTGTTTTCTGGCAACGGAGAGCGCCCATCGCGACAGGACAGCTTTTGACGGGAAAGGAAATGGTGCTTCTTTAGCGGACCGGAGGGCCAGGAAGGGGAGGTTGGGTAATCGCGAGCCATGCCTAAGGAGTTCTTAATAGCGGTTCTGTAACCGCTACCTGTCTGTATGCATCTACTTATTGTTTTAACAAAGATGCTGGTGACTATGGTGAGCAAACGGGTGTATGAATCGGATTTCTTTGAAAAGAGTTTCTCGAAGTGAGGCGGGGAATAAGGCCGCTCACGGGAGCCGCCTGGATGGTCGGCTGAACCGGGCGGGTTTGGCAGATGTAACCGGATTTGGCTAATGGCTGGCGACCTGGAATTGTTAGTAGGGGCAGTGGCCCTATTGTGCTACAATCTCGAAACAATCTTATGCTTAAAGTTTGACAGGGCCGGGTTTGTTGAACCGGTTTGTTGAATGATAATTAGAACCTTTCGGAAAGGGTATTTGATTGGTTGTTGTTTTTGTGGTACGGTAGGTGTCGCTACATTCACAGGTTGGCGTGTTAAGTTAAGCTCGGTTGCTGATGTCAGCCCCGTGCTAGGGCAGTTTGACTACTTTGGCGGCGTAGTGACATTGTTGTGGTCTTTTTTCTTGTCCCACCCACCCACCCTCTTTGGTGGCCTGGTCTGCGCGGGTAATCGCGAGCCATGCCTAAGGAGTTCTTAATAGCGGTTCTGTAACCGCTACCTGTCTGTATGCATCTACTTATTGTTTTAACAAAGATGCTGGTGACTATGGTGAGCAAACGGGTGTATGAAGATGTCTATCTAGCCATTGCCGAGATTTCTAATAACCCCCCCAAAACGGGCTAAAGCCTCCAAGATAGTACTAGTCAGTTTTGGGTTGTGACTTCGTTACAAATGATGCTGTAAGTGGTGGCCTTGTTGACACTATATCAGCATCACATGTTGAATCAATTAGCAAGGCTTGGCAACCGGTTCAGGTGGTATGAGCGCCCGACACGGGGTGGTTTGACCGGATGAACGAGACATTAGAGATCGAGAGGGGTAGCCTAACATTTGGAGCCCTGGGATGCCAACCCTCCCCTGCAAAATCCTCAATGGACGTTATCAGCCAGTTTCAATCGTACAGTTACATCATAAACCAAGGGAGAGGTCGAATCCAGGAGACCGATGAGCCGGGCGTCCTAATCGTTGAAGAACTGCAGCACCTTGGTTGACCAGCCAGTGCCTGAGGAACCACCGGGATGGCAGTCACAGCCTTCGGCAAGGCTGGATGCCCCGAGGCAGCATAGATGCCATTGCTTGGCATCAGCTATAGGCCGATGCGCGGGTGGAGGAGGGCGATTGGCAAGTATGGTTTGACTCGGTGTTCAGGCTGGCTGTGAAGAATAAAATGCATCAAAGCCGGTGGTAGTGATCTGCAACAACTGCCCTGGCCCATCTCTTGCAGAGCGGTAGCATATCATGCTTGAAAAGTTTCCCCCAACCTCATTGTGTTTTTAAAGCCAGGTAGGGCCTCCTTGAAACAATCAGGACATCGCCGCTTTTAGAATGGGCCACGATTGGTTAGTTATTGAGGGGGCATCAGCTCGTCAATCGCCTGTCGTTTATCTTGAAGAGCAGGGATGACATAGGGATCATGGGAGTCAGTGTGCTGCACAGATGATGAAGATGGGAGTGCTTTTGGAGTTTGGGGAATTGCACCCGCCTTATGTCCTCGAAATTAGTGAGACGATGCATTGTATGATATCCCCCTTGCTTCCGTTGGTTGCACATACCCCTTGCATCGGTCGCCTGCCATCAGTATCAAAAGCAGACGCAGCTGGAGTCGATGGCGAGCGACCGCGCAGCCGCCTATTTGGAGTTGGAGCGCAAAACGATGCAGATGAGGGAGGTGAGGGATGGCAGGTGTTAGGGTGGTGTAAAGGAGTAGTGGTGCCAGCTTGGTAAAGAGCTTGAGTTGTTGCTGCCGCCGTACTTTCCTCCCGACCCCTGACAACCCCCCCCCCCGATGTGGCTACCGGGGGGCTATATGTGGTGCCGAGTGTACAGACTAGTGGAGCCGTGGCCGTCGCAGTTCGTTGCATTCCAGATGTGGCTACACACATCTTTCTTCTTATTTTTTTCTGGTTTACCTTGAGGCGAAGGGGAGTCTGGCATGATACGCACACATGTGCCCACGCGCACACAAATACAGTATACACACATACAGTATACACACAGACACACAGACACACAGACACACAGACACACAGACACATACACCCAAAACCGACACACACGCTTTCTCGTTCTCTTTCAATATCCCCCCCTGTATGTACATGACCTAATGAGGCAATGCCAGGTGGCGGAGCGTGAGCGCGCGTCGCAGATGCGTGAGCGCAGCTTTTCCGATTCCGAAGACAATCTTCGACCCATCGAGTGAGTTGCCGCAAGGCGATGGCCTGCAAACCTGCTGGTGTACTACTTTTTTGGAGAAACACTTTAATAGTGAGTACCGAAAGATCATGAGCAAAGTGATTACTTGCAGAGCTGCCACAAAGCGGACTTGTGCTCATGTGCTACGGCTGCGTACTGAGTGTGCTCCTGGGCATGCGCTGGTGGCTGCTGGGTGCTATCGCAACTCTGCGGTAGTGGGAGCCTGCTGGAGATGAACCGTTGATGTGTCTACTGTAGATGTGAACGGTTGAGGTGAAATTTTGATTTGTCTACTGTGGATGTGAACGGTTGAGTGAAGTGTTGAGGCTGCGGTAATGGACAGATGCAGGTTTGGGGGGTTCGCACATGCGGGTTTTATCAGTCATGCCCCGCTCTACACCCCTCTTGTTGCATGTGGCTGGCTGGGTGCCCCTTGGGTAACGTCCTTTTTATCAAGGAATGCGACTGGCTGGGCACTCGTTTTCTACAAACTTACCTCTATCAGGTGACTGGCCACGCTGGGTAACCTGCCTGTATACATGCGCCCATGCGCTGGCCCTTCATTCACCATGCCTCACTTGACGCCCTCTTTTTTATGCGTGACTTACGGGGCATCGTGTGCCTGTACGTGCGCGTGCGCCCATCCTTGCGCAGGTCTTCGGTCGTGTACGAAGGCATTGTCAAGAAACTGAGCACCGTCGGGCCCAGCGTGGACGTGAGTGGTGACATGTGCTTGTATTTGTACTGCGCATGCTCACCTCTAGGCCAGC
Organism: Mesostigma viride; assembly: GCA_009746045.1. Lineage (NCBI taxonomy): Eukaryota > Viridiplantae > Streptophyta > Mesostigmatophyceae > Mesostigmatales > Mesostigmataceae > Mesostigma > Mesostigma viride. The sequence goes on from RPFO01000188.1 coordinate 2,280,897, forward strand.
GTGGACGTGAGTGCTGTCACCCCCTGGTCGCAGGAGCGAGGCGGAGTACTCCCCCGGGCTTATAGGTGTGGTCACTATGGAGCGGGACATGGTCACTGTGGAGGGGAGTGTGGTCACTATGGAGTGGAGTCGTGGTCACTGTGGCATGGGGGCGTGGTCACTGTGGTGTGAGGGGGAGACTGGCTTCCCTCCGGCGCCCATGTCTGTGCGTGTGTTTCTATCCGGGTTGCTATTCGCTATAAAAATATTGTGGTACTATTGGTTCCAAAAATTTCTCCGGCTTTGTCTATTCGTACATACTCTGTCAAAAAACGCCTTCTGGTCGTCTCCCTTCCTTTTCCTCACCCTTTTCTTTTCCTTTCTCCCCCCCCCCCCCCCCGTTGATTCCATGGCTTGTTGTGTGGCCCCTCTGAACCGTGGGTCACGCACTCATCCTATCATCATGCCCGCCTTCCCGTTGCACCTGACAATGTGTAGTGCCCCATCATGGTGTGTTTGTCAACTGACACCGTGCTCCACCGTCCTGTTATGCACCGCCATTCTGGTGTGCCCACCCGCCTTCTGCTGGCCTGCCCCACCAGCGCGCGGCGCGGCTGCTCGACTTCTCCGCCATCCGCATGGGCAAGTTCCTCTGGCGCAACCCGCTGGCGCGACTGCTGCTGATCGCGTACCTGGTGGGTGGCATCATTGTCTAGTACTTTGTAGCCTACCGAGTGGGTGGCTAGCTCAGGGGCCAGGGATGAACCCCGACTGGTGGGTGGCGTCATTGTCTAGTACTTTGTAGCCTACCGAGTGGGTGGCTAGCTCAGGGGCTAGGGATGAACCCCGACTGGTGGGTGGCGTCATTGTCTAGTACTTTGTAGCCTACCTAGTGGGTGGCTAGCTCAAGGGCTAGGGATGAGCCCCGACTGGTGGGCGGCGTCATTGTCTAGTACTTTGTAGCCTACCGAGTGGGTGGCTAGCTCAGGGGCCAGGGATGAACCCCGACTGGTGGGTGGCGTCATTGTCTAGTACTTTGTAGCCTACCGAGTGGGTGGCTAGCTCAGGGGCTAGGGATGAACCCCGACTGGTGGGTGGCGTCATTGTCTAGTACTTTGTAGCCTACCGAGTGGGTGGCTAGCTCAAGGGCTAGGGATGAGCCCCGACTGGTGGGTGGCGTCATTGTCTAGTACTTTGTAGCCTACCGAGTGGGTGGCTAGCTCAGGGGCCAGGGATGAACCCCGACTGGTGGGTGGCGTCATTGTCTAGTACTTTGTAGCCTACCGAGTGGGTGGCTAGCTCAGGGGCCAGGGATGAACCCCGACTGGTGGGTGGCGTCATTGTCTAGTACTTTGTAGCCTACCGAGTGGGTGGCTAGCTCAGGGGCCAGGGATGAACCCCGACTGGTGGGTGGCGTCATTGTCTAGTACTTTGTAGCCTACCGAGTGGGTGGCTAGCTCAGGGGCCAGGGATGAACCCCGACTGGTGGGTGGCGTCATTGTCTAGTACTTTGTAGCCTACCGAGTGGGTGGCTAGCTCAGGGGCCAGGGATGAACCCCGACTGGTGGGTGGCGTCATTGTCTAGTACTTTGTAGCCTACCGAGTGGGTGGCTAGCTCAGGGGCCAGGGATGAACCCCGACTGGTGGGTGGCGTCATTGTCTAGTACTTTGTAGCCTACCGAGTGGGTGGCTAGCTCAGGGGCCAGGGATGAACCCCGACTGGTGGGTGGCGTCATTGTCTAGTACTTTGTAGCCTACCGAGTGGGTGGCTAGCTCAGGGGCCAGGGATGAACCCCGACTGGTGGGTGGCGTCATTGTCTAGTACTTTGTAGCCTACCGAGTGGGTGGCTAGCTCAGGGGCCAGGGATGAACCCCGACTGGTGGGTGGCGTCATTGTCTAGTACTTTGTAGCCTACCTAGTGGGTGGCTAGCTCAGGGGCCAGGGATGAACCCCGGCTGGTGGGTGGCGTCATTGTCTAGTACTTTGTAGCCTACCGAGTGGGTGGCTAGCTCAGGGGCCAGGGATGAACCCCGACTGGTGGGTGGCGTCATTGTCTAGTACTTTGTAGCCTACCTAGTGGGTGGCTAGCTCAGGGGCTAGGGATGAACCCCGACTGGTGGGTGGCGTCATTGTCTAGTACTTTGTAGCCTACCGAGTGGGTGGCTAGCTCAGGGGCCAGGGATGAACCCCGACTGGTGGGTGGCGTCATTGTCTAGTACTTTGTAGCCTACCGAGTGGGTGGCTAGCTCAGGGGCCAGGGATGAACCCCGACTGGTGGGTGGCGTCATTGTCTAGTACTTTGTAGCCTACCGAGTGGGTGGCTAGCTCAGGGGCCAGGGATGAACCCCGACTGGTGGGTGGCGTCATTGTCTAGTACTTTGTAGCCTACCTAGTGGGTGGCTAGCTCAGGGGCTAGGGATGAACCCCGACTGGTGGGTGGCGTCATTGTCTAGTACTTTGTAGCCTACCGAGTGGGTGGCTAGCTCAGGGGCCAGGGATGAACCCCGACTGGTGGGTGGCGTCATTGTCTAGTACTTTGTAGCCTACCGAGTGGGTGGCTAGCTCAGGGGCCAGGGATGAACCCCGACTGGTGGGTGGCGTCATTGTCTAGTACTTTGTAGCCTACCGAGTGGGTGGCTAGCTCAGGGGCCAGGGATGAACCCCGACTGGTGGGTGGCGTCATTGTCTAGTACTTTGTAGCCTACCGAGTGGGTGGCTAGCTCAGGGGCCAGGGATGAACCCCGACTGGTGGGTGGCGTCATTGTCTAGTACTTTGTAGCCTACCGAGTGGGTGGCTAGCTCAGGGGCCAGGGATGAACCCCGACTGGTGGGTGGCGTCATTGTCTAGTACTTTGTAGCCTACCGAGTGGGTGGCTAGCTCAGGGGCCAGGGATGAACCCCGACTGGTGGGTGGCGTCATTGTCTAGTACTTTGTAGCCTACCGAGTGGGTGGCTAGCTCAGGGGCCAGGGATGAACCCCGACTGGTGGGTTGTGGAATCGTGGAATCGAATAGGATACTTCTCTAGCAGGTGTTAGGGTGTGGCTGAATCAGTTAGGGGCCGATGAGGTCCCTCGTGGCTGATCTGTGACTGGTGGGCAATGACTAGGTGCGTTGTTAACTTGGTTTGTTACTAGGTGCGTTGTTAACTTGGTGTGTTACTAGGTGCGTTGCAAATCCGATCATGACCGCCAGCACATTCGTTGTTGCTCTGTGACCTCACACGGAGGCCTGTGTGCCATTTATACCAACTGAATGACCAACCTCTTGCGTGGGTGGATCCGTCCTGGTCTGCCTGGCGCGCTGGCAATTCAGCAATTGTGTACTGTTTGGTGGGTTGCAGCCTTTTTCTTTTTACCTACCTGATGCAGAGGTTGGGCCGACAGGGTGCAACTAAACGACATAGTAGAGCCCTTCTGAACCACCGACTTCGACCGCCGACCCGGCTTATGCACCGCACTAAACCGGCGTCGTGCCACGATTAGTGCGCACCTCCTTAAATGGACTGTAGCGCCTTAAAGTTCACAAATTTCAGAAATACGGCGGACCTCTTATGATCGGGTGTCTCGTGGGTTGCCGGCGCTACGTACGCGGCACCAAGATGTGATTCTGCCGCGCCGCGCGAAATCGAACCACTTTTCTTCGTACCCACCCGTCCGTAACTGCCGTAAGTCGGTTCCTACATAGGGGTCGCCAGAAGGGGCGCCGTGCGACAGAACCGGCCACGAACTCCGCCTTGATTTCAGTCCGTGTCCGTTTAGGTCAGAGTGCCGACCTCGGTGGTTCAGAAGGGCTCTATTGTCTAGTAATATGTGATTAGCGGAATATAGTATCGGAACAACTGTTCCATTGGAACAAGTGGATCAACTGTTTTTTTTTTAGTGCATCAAGAGGCTTACAGAAGCCACCAAGCACTGAGGAAACGATGATATCATCCCTGGTACCTCGTATTGATTGGCACACCCTAATTACCACTCCGAGGCCCACCGTGGCATCGAACTTCCCGTCCCCATATCCTCTTGGATGTCTTATTGATACAAACATGTTGTAGGTGCTTGAGCAAGGGGTCATGACACGGGGAGTGCAAAGGGTGCACTCGCATCTTATTGCTGAGCTATACATATAAATACTAAATTATATTAAAATGTAGTAAGGTTACGGTCCCGGAAACTGTATTGAAACATGCAAAATGATGCTCCCATTCTCCTAGGAAGAAATTGTCTTAAATAGCGTCTTTTGCTCTATTGGAACAATACTTAGCACAATACTGGTGTATAATTGTGTATACCACCCTCAAGAAGTGGCGGGGTGGACCCCCATACATCATATTTACATGCGAAAACCATTTCTTGGGTACCCCCAGGTCAGCTCTGCATTTTTTTCCGCAATATGGTTTCAGGGTGACTGGCATGGGACCTTTGCCTTCAATGGTACTACTTGTAGTACTAAATGTACCAGAGAGCCTGGCCTGAGTTGGCCTATGATCCCTAGAGTGGCAGGTGTGCTCCATCACAATATGCTGGGGTGCTTTGTTTGCTTGTCGCTGGGGTGGTTCCCTATTTATGTATTCTGACTCAGCAATGGCGTGTCCTCCAAATTTCGTCCTCTCAATATCGCTCTCTGTTTACTCTTTCCAGTATCACTTGCGGCGAGTGTCGCGGAATCGAAATTCTAGTCAGTATACTCATTCTCATACTACTTTCTTTTGGGGGGGCTTGGGCGTGGAGGACAGTCTGCCTGCTTGGACATTCTGGCATTCTCACCGTGTTCGGGACGTGTGCGGTTCGTTCGTTCCCCTGTCGCCGCACCCCCCTGGGTGGCCCGGCACCCTGCAGGTGTGGGTGCACCTCTTCCTGATGCTGCTGCTGCACCGGCTCCAGGCGGGTTCCCTTTTTGAGTCCACTTTCGGGGTCCACTTTCGGGGTCCACTTTCGGGGTCCACTTTCGGGGTCCACTTTCGGGGTCCCCTTTCGGGGTCCACTTTTGGGGTCCACTTTCGGGGTCTACTGTTGGGGTTCACCTTTTGGATCCGTGATTGTATTGGCTCCTGATGTATTTTCTGGTCCACATTTAGGTGTTCTTGTCTGTGCTCACTTGTGCGCTGAGCGGAGCACGGTTCGCGATCCACGATAGCATCGGTACAGGCGCGTGCTGGCCAAAAAGTACGGAGACGCCAGCAGAGTGTGCCAGCATGTAGCCCAGGATGCTGCGTGGTAAGCAAAAGCATCTCACCTCTTGATGAGACACGAGCGGATCCACAAGTCTGGTTGGTAGATTCGAAGTTGAGAACTGGAGGGTGCTCCACAGCATGCCCTCTGTTTCACCATGCTTTTCGATTATTTTGCTTATGAGTATGTCGAGGCATCATGGCAATGCCGTTGGGTTTTCCCCCTCGTGCTTGCTCCTTGTGCACACACGCACATTGTTCGGCCTTTTCCCATTTGTATTGTCATCACGGCGGTCATCACAACTGTTTGTGCCATGCCATTCCTCGCAGCACATCCATGTCTCACTCGCCTGCCTCCTCGCCATGTACCCCCTTGCTTTCACCTCCAGCGAACCTGCTTTTACCAACAAGATGAGGGTTTATGCTTCGCGGCTCCTAAAGGGGTCCCCTTGTTTACTGTTACCCTCTATGGGGAATGCCCTTTTTTCACCCCGCTGGGGAATGCCCTTCCCCCCCCCTGCTGGGGAATGCCCCCCCCCCCCCCCCCCCCCGCTGGCGCATGTCCTGGTGTACACAGGCCCCATGCGTTGCGTCCGGAGAAACCATGTAGACTTTTTTAGGGTGTAGGGTTTAGAATATCATTCATGTGTCTGAGTGTGGCGTCTTTCACCCTATGACGGCCCTTGTCCTTGGTTTCGTGTCCACAGGAGAAAGTGGACATCGCAGAAGCGGAGACGCAGGCCGCTGCGGACGCTGGCATCTTGAAGCCAGGCACCCTCATGTTCCATGACCAGCAATAGCCATGCGCATTTTATTCTCGTGCCAGGAGCCATGCGCAGTCTCATGCGCCACGAGCCTCTTGGAGACTCACTCACTATGTAATTCGTGTGCTGCTGTCATGTCACATGATTACACGCCTCCATCTGGCCATCGGTGCATGTCTGGACCCGGCGGTTTCTAGCCTGGGAAATGGTTTCTTCTGCAACCGAGGTCAGAGCGGGAATCCTGACCTGGCGTATGCTGGCTGTCAAGTCCCTTCCTCTTGACTTTGAGGTCTCAGAGTGGGACCTTGCTCAGCAGGGGGTGCTGCACCTTGAGATGAGAGCTAACAGTACGAGTGGCTCTAGCCACGTAGCACTTCAAATTAATTAATTAATATATTAGATTCCATCATCATTCCGTCAACAGGCTAGAAAAATTGTTTCAATATGTCACCAGGTCCTTATGCTGGCATCTGTCACCACCGCCCTTGTGCTGGTATCTGTCACCGATGCATGAAAAGTCAAACTCCTCAATTTGTTTCCCGTGTGACAGGCGCGGCGCGCGCCGCGCCGGGGTCAGCAGGGGTCGTGATGGCGTTTCGTTGTTTTGGGGGGGGGGGGGGGGGGGGGGGGTAGACAAAAGTACCATCTATTATATAGTAAAGAACTGGTACTTTTGTCTAGGGGGGTCCGTGCAATGTTTGGCCCGGGTCAGTGTGGGGTGGGATGCATGATGGCAGACATCGATGGTACCTAGACAAAAGTACCATCTATTATATAGTAAAGAACTGGTACTTTTGTCTAGGGGGGTCCGTGCAATGTTTGGCCCGGGTCAGTGTGGGGGCGATGCATGATGGCAGACATCGATGGTACCTAGACAAAAGTACCATCTATTATATAGTAAAGAACTGGTACTTTTGTCTAGGGGGGTCCGTGCAATGTTTGGCCCGGGTCAGTGTGGGGGCGATGCATGATGGCAGACATCGATGGTACCTAGACAAAAGTACCATCTATTATATAGTAAAGAACTGGTACTTTTGTCTAGGGGGGTCCGTGCAATGTTTGGCCCGGGTCAGTGTGGGGGCGATGCATGATGGCAGACATCGATGGTACCTAGACAAAAGTACCATCTATTATATAGTAAAGAACTGGTACTTTTGTCTAGGGGGGTCCGTGCAATGTTTGGCCCGGGTCAGTGTGGGGGGATGCATGATGGCAGACATCGATGGTACCTAGACAAAAGTACCATCTATTATATAGTAAAGAACTGGTACTTTTGTCTAGGGGGTCCGTGCAATGTTTGGCCCGGGTCAGTGTGGGGGGGATGCATGATGGCAGACATTGATGGTACCTAGACAAAAGTACCATCTATTATATAGTAAAGAACTGGTACTTTTGTCTAGGGGGGTCCGTGCAATGTTTGGCCCGGGTCAGTGTGGGGGCGATGCATGATGGCAGACATCGATGGTACCTAGACAAAAGTACCATCTATTATATAGTAAAGAACTGGTACTTTTGTCTAGGGGGGTCCGTGGAGTTATTTTGTTTCGTCAAGCCCGGCCTGTCGAAGTCTCTCCACGACCCCCGCCCACGTCTCGTCAGATATATGCCGACGCCCCGTGACAGTGGCGACGAGGATCGACAAAACTACGAGGTCCTCGCAGGCCTCGTGAAGATTTTTTGGAGTCGCCCTCGTGCCTAGAGCAGCTCTCGCCGCGTCCAAGAAGATGTCTGGGTCATCTAGCGCTTCCAATTCGATTCGATAGTTGTCGTCATATGGATCGACGCCTCCTACCATGATGCACGCGAGTCGCGCGATCTCTGTGCAATCGTGCGCTCTCCCAGTCCTAGCCTCAATATAGCCACCAGAACCAGGGGGGGCCGCCTCGATACAGTTGAGCAGGTCGTTCATGGTCATGAATTTGGACATGGTGCAAAGTCTTTTATATTATAGTATAAGAAAATTTTAATATCAAGGGCCTAGTTTTTGCTACTTGTGATGGCACTTGCACCCCTCGAACCCACGAGTTTTTTCGAAACGCAAGATGCACACAAACGACCTGAAACTCCCAACTGGTTTGTAATTGTCGGTATCCTCTGCCTCTCTGTCAATGTGAACTAGACCTATCACCAGCTGTCCTCCGTGTCTGAACAGGTATGGGTCCTTGAGGTTATAGAACGAATGCGCGTTTGGCGAGAATTCGTACAGAGGGATCCCTTCCCCGCCGATATTCATCTGTTCAGAGCACAAGACGACGCATTCCCCTGGATTTTGCTCGCCACCCAAGAAACTAGGAGACACAAGGCCGATGACCTTGTAATTATCGCGGTTCTCGACGAAATCAAATCCAACCCAGTGAGCGCCACCGCGCCAGGTGTTGTCAATGACAGGAGCGCGTGGGTCTGGTTTGATGTTAAAATAACACAGCCCGGTTCTGCCGTCAATTGTCGGCGTCATTCCTTTAAAGTCGACAACGTACTGGTAAAATGTGGGATAATCCATGGCGGTTTATTACAACTTATCAGAGATAATAGTTCTAGTCTTTAACTCTACGCTGGGATGGCGGCGGGGGTGCCCCACTTGGCCACGAGGTACCCACGGATCAGCTCGAGCTCGGCCGCGGTCTTGGCGGTGTTGTAGACCAGGACCTCGCCGATCCACCCGTCAAACGCGCGGGCAGAGTTGCTTATATCTGCACCGAGAGCGATACTCCCCGAACCGATAGTAGGGTCGACTCCAAATCTACTGTAGCCAGATCTTCCATCGAATCTTGTGACAAGTACATTCGTATAGGTGTTGCATGAAAGCGCCATGACGTGTGGTACGTTGTTGAAGAATTCCGCCCGGGTGCACACGGTATCGTATACATTATTCGGAGAGAAACACATGACGCTTTGTGTGTCTGCCCCGTATGCCATAACATAGCCATTGTTCTGGTACGAACCGAGCATATACCCTCTGACATTCGACCCCGCTCCTCTCTGTGGATATGTCGCAGTCGTAAGCTGTTTGGCGACTAGCAGGATGCTCGTGTTGGCCCCAGCCGCCCCCCAAAAGGCGGGGCCGTTAGAATATAAGCCCGTGCCGCGCGAGTTGGTAAATCGGAGAGACCGTTTCGAGTTCAATTCCGTTGTATCCAACGTCGGACACGTGGCAGAAGTGTCCGGCCCGAGGTGGTATCCGTGCGGTCCTTTGTCGTGCATCAGATTCACGTCCCCACCTGCTGTGTTTTGCTGGGTTGTGCCAGAATTGGTGGTGAACAACGTAGAGCTGTCGGACGGGTCGTACCACGCGAACAATGCGGGGTCCGTTGCCGGGTTGTAATGGTATGTGAATGACAGCGTGTTGGACGCCGTGTTTCCTATACCCCATGTCGCGCTCGTCACGGTGCCCGCGCCCACGCTTACCGTCGTCGCAAATTCCGACATGGTAGGGGTCACATCGAATGTGTACGTGGCGCCGCTTCCCAGTAAGTTGGATGCTGTTCCGTTGGTGACGGCGATGTCGCCCAACGCGAACCCTGTGACAGACGTTCTAAAGGTGGCCGTGACTGGGTAAACGGCACCCGTCGGGGTTCCCGACGCGATAGTAACGGTGAGAGTGGGCGAGTACGTGAACGACAGCGTGTTGGAAGCCGCGTTGGCGGTTCCTGTCGAGGCGTCCGCGACAACTCCAGAGCCCACATTGACACTAGTGGCGGCGTACGCGGTCGTTGGCGTCACCTGGAAGGCGTACGACGCCCCGCTGCCGGTCAGGTTGGCGGCTGTCCCGTTGGTGACGGTAATGTCGCCCAACGCGAACCCCGTGACCGACCTGCTGAACGTGACGGTAACATCCACGGGTGTCGAGGATGGCGTCGAGCCCGCGGTCGTCGCGAGAGTCACCGTCGGAGGTGGCGAGTACGTGAAAGTTACTGCTTTTGATGCGGTATTGCCGGTTCCTAGCGTGTTGATTGCAGCACTGGCTCCAACGCTGACGAGTGTTGGTGAATAAGCTACAGCTGGAGTCACTGAGAATGTGTAAGAGCCGCCGCTACCCCCTAAATTGGACGCTGTACCGTTAATAACGAATATATCACCCAAGGCGAACCCGGTGACTGGTTGGCTGAATGTTGCTGTCACTGTAATCGGGGAGGCGCTGGGATACAGTCCGCTTGTAGTCGTTAATGTGATCGATGGTGCTATCCTTGCCTGTTTACGTTTCTTACGAATCAAAGCAGGACAAACCCCGTAATCAAACGACATGGAGCTAATATAATACTACCGTCACACTATTTTTTAGAGTTTGGCAGAGGATACTGAAACTTCGGTTCCATCAGCGGGCCCTTCTTGGACGGCATCACAAACGCCGTGCCCTTATCGGCCAGCTCGGGGGTGTCGAAAATCAGCGTGACTCTGCTAAGAGGATTCGCCGTGTATCGCGGGTCCCTCATGTAATCCATCGCGTGCTATATTATCTACAAACAGACATTTTTAGAGATACACAGCCGCCTGCCGGCCGGCACCGACCTCCATCTTGGCCTCCATCTCACAGAAGATATAGGAGGTGCGTTCCGTGGCCCCCTTGTTAACGCGCAAGGTAACGACCGCGGCAGTTCCGCGCAGATCGAGGCCACTCTGGTACTCAGCACCGGAACACGGCATGTTGAGATGACAGGCCATGACGAAGTTGTTACTGAGCCAGTTGGCTGCCGAGATGCCGGTCCTCGCGCAACTGAGAGAGTTCCCTTGGTCATTGAAGGCACTGATCAGGTTAACCCACGCCTCTGTAGGACCCATTCGGAATGCTGGAGATTGATGGGACCCGTTGATATCAAACTGGAAATCTGTTAAGTCGTCGGCGAGATGAGCAAACATGGCGTTGGCGTTGTCATTCGCCGCATCCTTGGCGGAGGCTACGTGAATTGCAAGCAACTTGCTAGCAGATGCAGACGAAAGGGTTGCCTTGAGAGCGTAGGTCGACCCGGCGTTAGACTGTTTCGTCGATTGCCACGTCTTCCAACGGAATGGCAAAGTCCCTCCCTCTGCCAACCGAGACGCAAAGATCTGGCCAACCACGTCCTCCTGGAACCTATAAGTGTCGATCGAGAAATGGATGTTATCTAGCTGATACCCGGGGGTGGCAGCGTCGGCGCCGGGCTTCAAAACACCGGCATCCATCAGCGTGATGCGGATCTCGATAGGAGGGAACAGGCTGAGGTCGATAACCCTAGGATCCCCGCTTAGAAATCCTAGCCAGTTGTCGATAACACCGTCGATGGCGGCACTGCTATCAAGGGTGTCCAGACCAGACCAGCCGGCTGGCGCCTGTGAATTAACGTACCCAGCTCCACCGTGAACCGTCAAGAGAGTCCAAAACAGTTGAGCATAGTCGTTAATGCTATCAACGGACTGCCCTCCAACAAGGACCTCGAGTCTCTTGATAAGGGAGGAAGTGAAGGGAGGAAAACCGTATTTACCAGCTGACGACGTGGTCTTTGCTTTGAAATACATGGCAAACGAGTGAAGATCTGCAAACCCGCTCGTCGGCAGCCTGACTGCGACCACCGACCCCTGCTTGATTCCGTCACTAGCCGAGAGCGTAGAGAGCTGGACGCGGGACGTCGAATGCTGGCCGAGCGTCTTCACAATGTACTGCATGGACTTTGGGATTGCGCGATTGTACCAAGAACCGTCAGACGACATGATGAGATGTATACCTATCTAATGAGAAAAAAAAGTGGCTAGTGAAGTAGCTGGCCTAGGAGAGGGTTGGCCGCCTTGTGCGCGTCCACTTTCCTCTCCAGGGACGAAAGAGCGTCTAGCCCTGTTTTTGCGGCCCTGTATACCGTCCCGAGAACCGGCGAGCTCTCAATGAGTTTGCTGGGGACGTGGCCCAGAGCTGCATCAGCGGCACCGGCGACGGCTTTCACCATACGTGCGCCCTGGCCCGCTTTCCTGACCGCGTCTCCGGCAGCGTGTCCGATCTTGCGTACAGTGCTCACAACTTTGCCAAAATCAAGCTTCATCCTCGTCGTTTATAGAATACTGATTAGATATTCTTCTGGCCGGAATGATGCTCTTGTCTAGCGCCATGTATCTGAGGATCCCGCCTATCTTGCGAGCCTCAAACCCCATGGCTTTCTGGGGGGATATCCGGAAGCTCAGCTGGACCACCCAGTCGCTATACACCTGGATTTGGTTGTCGTCCTCGTCAACGAGACGCAGACTGATGGAGCGCGGAGAGTCTCGCAGATGCTGCCAAAGCGGCGATGTCGCCTGCCAAATTATGGGCTCTAGAAATTTGGATAGATTCGGACAACAAGCCAACAGGCCGCCATACACGGTCCCACGAGACGCAGACACGACATTTCCACGCACAATGTCCGAGTAAACGAAAACCGACCTCAGGCGCCCGTTTGTGGCGGGTCTGTCGCTCACAACAAGAAATTGATCATTCGACTGGTGAAGGCCCGGTGTCAGTCCTAAGACACGTCCAATCCCCTCACTGACCTGGAACTGGAATGGGCTCGTCGCCATAAAGGTGTAGCGGCTGTTGGCTCGGTCGTAGGTGACGGTGAAATTGCTGTCGATGGCCGCGAGGGTTGTTTCGATGTTGTAGCGGTTTTCGACCGTGGTCCACGACCCGACAGGCAGAGACACTGAGTGGGGTGTCTCTGTAATTGTGACCTGGAACGTGTTGTTATTAGAGTTGATATGGGTTTGCTCGTAGGGGATTGTTAAGAGCGTTAATCCCACGTCGTGGTAATCCTCCAACAAACCGGCTGGGATGTCCCAAACCGGATCACTCAGACCCCCTCTCGTCCGATTCTCCGTCCTTAGTGTCAGCGTTCTGCATTCCTGAACATACTCTCTCATTTTCACCTACCAAAAGCTCAGAAGTTATTTCGTTTTTGCCGTGAATTACTACTTTCCCCTCCACCCCCGCGAGCCCGCGCGCTTTCTTTTTGAGGGCCCTCCTCTCCTTCCCTGTCAACGGCTTGCTCCTACAGTACAGCATGGCTGCTTCTATGAACTCGCGAGGGGTTTCAGGGTAGAGTGTCATCCATTGGGCGATCTGCAGCATCTCGGCGTCAGAAAACAGACTGTCCATGTTTTATTATACACCCAGAAGATTTTTTTAGTCGCTTACATACCCGCTACGTCGCTTTGTTTTGAAAGGCGTCAGGTCTCCGCTTTTGAGCACCCCCTCCAAATGCTTAGAGTCCTTTTTCTTTACCATAGCTCGCAAGTGCTGATTTAAACCCTGTTGCGTGTTTGATCTCGGTTTAAAGCCGCAATCGCTGCATTCATAATTAACACGGTGTGACTTATCACCCCCTTCTATCCGAGCCAGCTCGGGAGGGGCTGGCAGTAAGGCGGGTGAACTGGCAGGAGGGACGGCTACGGGGATCGCGACCGGGGCGACCACTGACGTGTCGGGCTTGGCGTCGTAGGCTGACAGAGGAGGATATACCACAGGTTTCGCGTTCGCCATGATAGCGGACATAAGCATTGAATCTCTGAACCCGCGCGCCTCCGCGATTCTGCCTTTCTTGGCAGGTTGTCGCGCAGGGGTGGAATGGATGATGATAGAGTTGGTCATAGTGCTCGTGGTCGGTATTCGGGAGGTCGTGCGGACCTTGCGAATGGTTCTCTTTGTTTTCTTACTTTGCCGTTTCGGCGTCTTGCGTGGCATCGTGTGCTTTATAACAGTAGCGAGATCTTTTTAAACTGTCCACTGAATCGGGCCAAAGATCTCCCCGCTTGCAGGCAATCCGGACTTTGACCTGCATTTAAGGGGAGGATCAATATACACCACTGCACTTCCAGAACCAAACGGCTTGTCCACCCTCAAAATTATCTCGTAGAAGCCGTCAGCCTCATCATAGCCTGGCGCGACTCGCCAAGACGGACCGACAAGGAGCCTGCCAGTTGTGCCAGGCCCATAAATGAAATTCACGGCATCTGGCAGAAGTCTGTAGGGGTGGCCGATGTCCAGAAGGGCGGGCGCACCTTGCGTGAATTGGACCCGGAGATAGAACGCGCTAAGCGTGGTCGGGGAGGATATGACAGCCCCGTTTTGATCTCGAAAGCTCACAGTTCCCTTTGGTCCGAGTTCCCAGAGCTCTGGCTGCATGTAGTCATAGGCCACCATTCGCATCCCGGTTATCGAGAATGGGATTCTATGGGCCTCGCGCTCGTCTGTGTATACGGCCTCGTTAAAATACGACGTCGTGCCTATCTGCACATTACCGTCTCCGTAGAATTTGGCAGTAGATGATTCCATGTATATGAGGGTGGTGTTTGGGTTGAATGAAACCGTCGGAATAAACGTCGCCGTGAACAAGTGTGTCAGACCTCCAAGGGACGGTGTAAAGGTCGCTGATAGCTCGATCGACACATTGATCCATCTATCACCTGCTCCGTTTTGAGTCGAAGAAGTGGTCAACGTACCTCCGGCCCATTCCGACCCCTTTACAAGAGTGCCGAACAGGTTAAGGGGAGGGTCCCATAGAAATATATCAAAACTTACCCCCCCTAATAACTACAGAAATGCAACTGACAACCACTGAATGATGTTTGGGGACCATAAACATGATGTTTGGGCATGCATACCACCACTTGTTGGGGGTACTACCCCCAGCCATACACCGGCTATGAGCTAAAAATAGAAAAAAACGCTGTCCGGGGCACATCTTGCCCAGAACAGTGGGAGAACCAGTTGCATGAAAAAAGCACACCCCATATAAAAATGTCATGGGACATTGTTTCTACCTAATTGGATCAACAAAATCAGCACATCCCTTTGAGTTATTAATTTTTGGGCCAAAAATACGCTTTTTTAGGCGGGGCGTCCCCATACACACTCATAACACATCAATTAGGCCTGAAAAGCACAAGTCAAATTCTGTCATGACCATAGAAGGCACTGTCAAAGTTTGGTGGCATTCTGAGCTCAGCTGTAGCAGTTATTAATTTTGGCAGTTGGCCACCTGTGCAGACGCTAAGGAAGGCATTAGCGAGTATTAAGGCACACTAACACTTCCTATGCCATCCAAAAGGCTCCTGACCATGCCCAATTCGACCACAATGTACAAGGAGGTGGCTGGGCACGTCATGTGCCCTTGCCTTACCTCGACACGGGCAACCTGTTGCGTGTGTGCACAACAATGAGGCAGGTAGCTCTACATGCCTAGCCAACACTTCTAAAGCATATTCCAGGTTTATGGTGTGGGCATCATCCCAAAACCAAGCTCAAACACACCCTAGAAAGCCATATCCACTAATTGCCCAACAAGGGTAACAACAGACAGTCCACAGAGAAAGCAGAATTATCATACATGCTGCTTGCCAAGGCTTCTTACTATGGTTACCTTGCCTTGCTAGCATATGAATTAGGGCTCTCCCATTTTAGTGGGAGAAAGGCCAACAAGACAACGATAACCCCTACCTACGTGCAGTTCCACCCATGCAGTATGCCCCTCAGAAAAACCACTGCCACCTTTCTTTCCAGCGCAATTGTTTGCCAAGAAACATACTCAAGCTTGCGAGCCTCTAACCACAATGAAGCCTCTGCTAAGAAAGGCCGCGTCAATATTCACACAAAACTGAGTGCTGTTAGCAATCTCCTTCCAAGAAACCACTCAGCAAATCCCTGACAACTTGACGATATGCCACGGTCACGCTTTGACACATCCCAGCCATGCAAAGTACATAAAAACCACTGACAGGTGCCAGGAATCTGGCGATGCGCAGCACGGAATGGCATTATACCTGGCGCTAACTGCACGGAAAGAAGCCAAAAACTTGCGTTGATAACCCATAAAGGAAGCGAAACATTCATAGGGTCACGTTGATCACACGATCGTACCATTACCGGAATTGTCCTTCGCCCAGCGGCGCAAGAAAGAACAACCTTCCATGGAATAATAAGACGCGCACACCGCGAGCCTGGAGAGTGTCTTACCGATCATGACGGAAATCTTGCCGAAACCCAGCAAATTTTTTAAAGCTTTACCAGTAACGATTCAAACGCATCCTTGACGCTAGGTAAAGCCCATAAAACCTGACAATCACCGCCGCCAGCGTGCATTCTAATTTATTCCTCTCGACGAAAACATCAGATTGGACCCCCGTGGCGATGGTCATCAATAAAATCATCGACACTGCAAAAAACGCGAACTCCGCTACGAAGTAGTATCATTTACTCATCGTCTTTAAGATTCGCTCAGTTTCTCTGCATTCCGCGAGCTATCTTTTTCTACTCTGCCTGAAAGCACGTCGCCATGGCCAGCTCCGGTAGGGGTGCGCGCCCCGTGCACCACTTTTTCACGGTACGGACGGGTACTGTACCGCGAATTTTTCGGCGCCAAAATATTCGCGCCGGGACCGTCCCCTTAATGGTACTCAATGACCCGTAACTGTATCGTAGCGACAGGAGGGGTGGCATCCAGCCAAGGGTCCGCGGTCACAAAAACCACCACCGCCGGACAAAAAAGGCCGGGCCCGCGGTCCAACCATGACGCGTGGACCGCAACCGGCACCCAACGCTGCTGGTACCACGGTAGCGTCCAGGACCATGGTACCCCCGGGCCGCCGCCGGCAAGCCCGAGAGCCGGTACCATGGTTACCCCCTCGGACTCCTATTTGCGGTAACTATCCATATTACTACCCACTAAACTGAACATTCTACTACTATTCTTCTCTCTCCGTACTCCATTATTCTGCCACGTGGCAACAGCCCTCAAAACAAACCCACATGATGCACACTACACTGACACCTGACGCACACATGATGCACATGATGACGTGGCATGCGCCTGATGGTTCAAGTGACTTCGCACGTGGCGGCCAGTAAAAGCCACGTGGCAGGCACAGGTACAGTAGCTACACCATTATCCACGTGGCATACTTCTACTGGTCCATAGGCTACCACGGTCCTGAGCCAACCCGGCGTGACGTACAGCCCTAGTCTAACATATTACACGTGGCAGATTTCTACTGGCACGTAGTAAACCACGGTTCTGATCACCCAGGGCCCACGAACCGCCACCGGCAAGTTTTTGACCCTCAAACCCCGCGGTTAACCATGGGCCCCGCGAAAATCCACCACCGTCAGCCCCTGGGACAACCCTCTCTGGTACCGCGGTTCCAGGAAATTTTCCCCGAGCATGCCACCCCTCCTGTAGCGACACTGTGAATTTTTTGATATGCGGGAGGTCTGGCAATACCCCGTATACGGAAACGGGGTACGCCATCGGAACGTTCCCATAGTCGTATGACGGCAACTTGGCAACGGCGTGGACGAGATTGTCTTTTGTGAGCGCGAGTTCGCGGTAGTACAGGTTCGTCTCGCCGGGGACTAGGGAGGTAGTAACGTAACTACCCAAGATTGAGCAAGACACCCCACCAGTTCCGCGGTGCGTTAGACGTATCGTGTTCCCAGACGTCGAATAAAGACCAGTCGAGTTTGTCGACGTGATGGAAACGAACTCGGTATTGTTTGTGTCATCCACCAGTTCGCTGACATTGATGATTGTCTGACCAGTCAGCGCTGTCGAGATAAAAAACGATCCTCAGTTGACCAGGTGAGTATGGGGCCACAATTCCTGTCGGAGAGGACGTAAAAATCCCTCCAACGTCGTTAGATAACTTGGTCATGTTGCTTAGACCCGTTGGCGCCCAATAGGAGATGTATCGATCCACCAACCCGTCAGAGCGCCTCCTGAACGCCACCCAGAAAGTCGTCTTACTAGCCCACGTCGCATCGAGGGTATACTGGGTTGCAATCTTGAGGTTTTGATACAAACCGACCTTCCCCTCGGCTTTATTTATGTTGATCCTGCACACTGACCACCAGTTGTCAGCGGCTCTGTTATTCCTCCAGCACTCGTGGCCATCCGTGAACGCGGGGTGGTATTTGCCAGTGAGGTCGTTGTGGTCTGACAAGGAAACGAACGCGCTACCGGACGGCACATTGAGCTCGAAGCATATCACGAAGGGGCCATCGATCTCTTCGTCTGTGAACACCACACATTTCGAGGGAGGTGTGGCATCGTTGGCCGCCAGCGCATAAAAACTTGTTGGGCTTGGTGAGTAGTCGTACTGAGTGTGCGATGGCTGTAACAGTGTCGTGTAGAGTCTCGCGAAAAGTGGAGAAGGTTATAAAAAGTTGTGGATGGACCATTGACAGTCACTGTCTCTCCAGTTATGTTCGGAGTGTCGCGAGGACACAAGAAACGCGGCACGACCTGCACCTCTTTCAAGGACGAGTTTGATAACAGGTGGTTAATGACCCCTGCACCGCTCACGGATCCCTGGCTGACCCCGTCCACCACCACCTCAAAGCTTGTCGCCGTGTGCTCGGTACTGCCCCATCCCGTGTCGTGGTCCGCGTGCACTTGGACGCCTATTCTTGCCGGGCTGGTAGTCGTGAAGAACCTACTAGGGGATCGGATAGCTGGAACGAGAGGGTCCGTCTTCACAACGCCTATGATCGCGCCCTTTCGCTGTGTCGTCGAGGTCGTGATGGTCCCGTCGTCGTATATTGTCACATCAGCCGACAGATATTTGCCGTTGTCCGCCGAAGTCAACGCGCAGGTCACGGCGTCCTCACCTCGCAGGCCTCCGTCCTCTTCTAGCTTAAACCCACCGTTAGTACTAGTCAAAGAGACCTCGTCTACATTCCAAGTGATAGGAAGCTTCCTTTGATAGGCGGATGGGGTCGTGTTTTGAATGCCTAACTTGACATTCGGTATTGCTCCATCGCTTATCAATACCCATGTTCTGTGTGGCGTGGTGTTCTCCCAGTAACCCCCGTTCGTAGGGTCGATCCGCCCGATGTCCCAGGCCGTCAGAGGGGCGTACGTGCGCGTGATGTGGAGTGCGTTTGAGAGTTTTTGCACCCTATTCAGGTCCCTAGTCGTCGCAAAACCGATTTGAGAGAAACTCATTAGTTTTCCAAAGTATGCATGACCGCTGCTTCCAAAATGGATTTCGTCAATGTGAGGACCGTCTACAGCCTGACTTGCATTGGTGGGATCCAACGCCCCAAGCACCTGCACTTGATACGTGCATTTTCCAGCACTGTCGCCTCCCGTGACAGTGTAGGGAAGAATTATGCGGATATCCTGGTTGTTTGTGATCGTAAAAGTGGTCCCCGGGGCAGACGATGTGCCGTCCTCATACTGGATGATGAACATTGCGTTAGGATCTGGCAATGTGGTGTATCCAACATCGTGTCTATCAAAAAGCCAGTCAATCTGATCGCGAGTCAATATTCGGTCTGCGACGATTTCCGAAACTGTCGCATATTGGTCGAGCAGTCGAAGAGACGAAATCCTGATCCAATCTGCGACAATGCCCCCGTCGACCTCTAATAGCCCGCTTGACTCTCCCGTCGTAACCACGGTCCACTCGCCGTAACTGTCGCCCAACCTCACCCGTGTCGGGGCGCTTGGGTACACATAGCGGACCCCGTTAACGGTAACGTGCCTGTCGAACGGATGGACCTGCAGTTGAAGGGCTTGGACATCGCTTTCTATGTCCACGAGCTGTTCATCCAAATCATCTTCATCGAGCCCTGTGCTAAGGTTATAATTTGCCAGGTTCGAACTAACAACGACCATCGTGTTTAATATTATCTAACACAATCTATAAAGTGCAGATGGATACAGCCCCAAACGCCCCCGATTCGCCCACTAGCCCCATTTCGGCCGACGTGCCGCCAGAGTCTCTGAAGAGCGAGGAAGTGGTCTGGATAAGAAGCAGAAAAGGTCAGCCGCTCACGGAAGAACAGAAGCAGGCCCTTAGGGACAAGATGAGGCCATATCATCAGAGACGCATTGAGGAGCGAGCTAGACAGCGGAGAGAGGAACGAGAGGCTGAGATCACCAAACGCAAGGTCTTAGAAAAAGAGCTTGAACTCCAGCGTCAAAGGCTCGTCGAGCTTGAACTGGAAGAAAAAAGGAACAAATACCGCATTGAGCGTTTACTCGCGGCGGAGGAAGTGGCAGAGACGCCGACAGACACTCCTCGCCCACGTCGTGGCCGAAAGCCAAAGGAGGACATCGAGCAGGAGGAGCGCGTGCAGGCTGCTAAGCCAGCGAAGACAGCGCCAGCTCCGACGCCTTATGAGCAGAGAATGATGGCAATCCGCGCTTCACTTCTGGCTTCTCTGAATGATGACTAAAATCTTTGCTAGTAGGTAGACTTAAATGCCGGAAATCGAGAGCGTACCGATTGAGACCCCGTTGGCCAACAAAGACTTGCAGCTGAGATATGCCAAGACGCGCAAGGTTCCATCTAACGCACCCAAGCTGCACTTCATCGCGTCGTTTGTGGGAATGCGAGGGACAGGAAAGACGACAGCGGCTATCAACATGTTAAAAGCATACTTTGACGCACACTCCTTTGATAAGCTGTATCTGATTTCGGGATCGGCGACTACTGAGCCGAAATATAAGCTGCTACCAACGCCTACGATGAGCATGGAGACGTACTCTGATAGCGGCTTCGAGGAGATGGTGATTGACATCAAGAGGAACCTGACTGAGTACGAAGAATACCAGCGGGACCTAAAGGTGTGGGAGAAATTCAAAAAGGAGTTCCTAGATGGCCAGAAGACGGAGGAGGATATGGACCTCAACATGTACCTAACCTTGGACAGACTCCAATTCAAGGAACCAGAGACTAGGTTCCAATACGGACCTCCATCCTCGGTCATTCTCATCGACGACATGGCAGGATCAAAACTGTACAGAGCGGATTCGAAAGGGCCTGTTTCATCCTTTGCATTCAAACACAGGCACCTATTGACATCGATGGTTTTTGTCAATCAGTCGTTTACTAGCGCTGGTGTGCCTAGGTCGGTCAGGGCGAACGTTTCCTTCCTCGTGCTGTTTCGCACAAAAGACAGACGAGCATCGCGACAGATCGCCGAAGAGTCGGCAGGTCATACATCGCCCGAGGACTTTATGGCTCTGTGGGAACACGCGACAAAGAACAGCCCTCACGACTTCTTTGCCATCGACAACGACGAAGCAGATGATGCCAAACGGTATAGAAAGAACTTTGACACCTATTTGGTCCTAAAAAAATAATTTCTCTTTCAATTATATACACGCGATATGGAGCCTGCCATGACAGAGGGACCGGTTAGGAACGCATACAAGGATCGGCGAGAGCTTGTTCTAAACATGCAGTCAGTTGTTCGCTATCTCACAGGCGCCCGCCTCGCACCAAAAATCCACGAGAGGATGGCCACTTTCCTGCGAGAGTGTGGGTATGAAGGGGAGCTCCCAGTTTCCCATACCGGGATCGATCACGAGAGTCGCCAAAAACTCGTTCACATCCTCTCGCAAAACAAGAGACCGCGCGGACCTGTCAAGAAAATAGGGGCCCCTCAATACCTGAAAACAAATAACAATAATAGCCCCGATGGCCCACGAAAACGGGGTAGGCCTCCAGGGGTGAAGGACTCAAAGCCAAGAACTCGCAGGTGCGGCAAGTCTGTTCGTTCGAAATGAAAAAAATTTTTCTCTGTTATAAGTATCACCACAAAAATGACAAGAGCTTTCAAAAACACCCCGGAACGCCGCGAGCAGCTTCGACGAGCTCAGGCGAAACGACGCGCCAACTTCCGAGATATCACGAATTGCATCTCAACGAAGTCAAAGGTTGGAAAGGGGGTGTGGAACCCATCTGACCGATGGATAAACAACCACCCGGATTGCGCGGAAAAAATAGGGCTCCACAAGAAAGAAGCAGAAGTCGCAGATGATACGCATATGATAGACGACGACGACGAACCCATTCAAGCCCCACCGACTCGGCACAGTGGGCGATATTGGACCCTGAACGAGGCAGCCAATGTCGCAGAGGGGCGACCAGAATTTCATCCCATTGGCGTGGATCGCGGAAGGGAGCTTGGCCCAGTGAAGAGGACAGCGGTTCAGTACATCGGACGACTAACGACGCTGCTGCGAGCTCTGGGATGCCCGTCCGATGAATCAGTCGACTGCCTAGCTGATGTCGACCGTGTCTTGAGGGTCGCGAAAGAGACTGCGAAACCTGTCAAGAAGGTTAAGGACCCCGAGCAGACCTGGCTTGCAGGAGAGCGCAACTTTCTGGCTGTCATCAACGCCGTGAACAAACTCATGCCCGGGGACAAGCAACTTCCGAAGTCTGTCACTGATAAATATGTCGAGCGCATTAGAAAGACGTTTGAGGGGCGCTTTGAGCGGCTTCTGGAACGGTCTAAAAACGAGCCTCTTAACTATGACTACGCGGAACTCCAGGGGATTAGAGACAAGGAAGTGAGCAAAGACAAGACATCCGATGCGGCCTTGATGGGATTGCTCTATCTCTCTGGCCCTGAGCTGCCTCCCACGCGATACAATTTCTACAACACGCGAGTCATGGACTCGATCCACCAGCTCAAGGAGAACGAGAACGGGTATATTCCGAGCGAGCACAGGATCGTGTTGCGAGATTACAAGACAGTCGGCACGTTTAAGGAGTACAACAACGTCATCCCCGCGAAATACAAAGCGCTCCGTGCCGCGATGGCGAGGAGGAAGGATCAGACGTATATTTTCGAAGATCCGAAGAAACCCGGCGATCCGATGCCTCATAGCATGTTTGCATCCATCTACAACCGAGTGTATCACGGCATCAACAATACACGTAGGGCCTTTATCACTGAGTTTTCGAAGCACGCGGAGTCCGCTGACAGGTATGAGATCGGGCGTCTCATGGGGCACGACGCCCAAACGGCGCTCGTGTATGAGAGGGCGGCGACTGGGCCGAGGAGGGGTCGTTCGCGCCGCGCCAAGAAGACATGACCAAAAGGAAACAAAAATTTTACAATTGGAAACAACAAATTTTTAATGGAAACACGCATTTTTATAAGCAAAACTTTTTCTACGGCACTCGTTTTGGGCGGATTTGCGCCCGCCGAGGACTTTTTGGTACGGAAAGAAACAGCCCAACTTTATAAAGGGAAACAAGGATAAAAAATTTTCTCATCTATTTTTTATAATACAAAGTTGCTGACATGGCATCGACACTCGAGACCCTTCCAAACCTGTCACACGTCGACATCTGCCCTAGTGCAGAAGGTTCGATGACTAGACCACCCACGCCGAATGACGGTTACGATGTTTTTTCGTCACGCCCAGAGGACCACTCATCGGGTATAAAAACACCAACTGCACCACTCCCCCACATCGACCGCCAAGATGGCGGGCACCTCGGGGTTTAAGCCCTTGTGGTTTGCATCCAAAAAGACCCCGACGCACGCGAGACTACCCGGCGTCATGTACTCATACGACGAAGAGAGAGCACAAGACGCTGCGGAGGCTTATGGGCGTTCTCATGGGATGAAGTACTTGATGGCGCTGAACGCCTACAAAAAAACGAACATGTACGCTGCGTTTGGCTGCAAGGAGGATTTGATAAAGACTCACGCAGAACTTTCTGAGAGCGATCCGCACCTGCTCGAAATTCTCTCGCCTGGCGTCTACGTTTGCCCGTATTTTGATTTCGACTGGGAGACTAACGAACCACTCCCTTATGATCTCGAGAGGTACGCCAAGTCTGCGATTTTATCGTTCTTCTATGACATGTACGAGCTCGACCTCGACAAAGACCGCGACTTGAAGGTTCTTCTCGGCCATCGTGTCAGGAACGGGGTTTTCAAGAACTCGGTCCACGTCACGATTCCTGGGATATATATCCCGACGATGGAAGAAAGGGTGAAGATGGGAGAGCTTTTCCAGTCGTTCCTAGAGCAGTGCGCCATGGATTTGACAGGTGGGGCTCAAGGGAGGGTGTGCCGACTTCTCGTCAAGTCTGACCATACACGGGAGGACTGGGAGGATATGCACGCTCATGCCAATCCTGTAGTTGAGAAGATGCCTGGTGTGTGGGCACCTAAGCACGACCTGGAATTCGCCTATGACAAGAACATCTACTCCAGATACCGCGCCTTCCGGATGATGGGCATGAAGAAGCGGGACGACAGCGGGGAAGACGCCTATCTTCGTCCAGTCCCAGGGGAGAGCACCGACGTCGCAGATTACCTGGTGACGGTCTTCGACGAGACAGGGCTGATTCGTCTGCCTTACATCGACGATTCCGAGCTGTCAGATTCGAGCCACCCGGTGTTTAGAGGATGCGGCAAGACTGTCCCTCCACCAGAGGGGCTTGACATCTCCGTCTCCATCGAGGCAATGAAAAAGTTCTCTCCCGGGTGCAAATACCTGTACACGACCTGCAAGAGCTCCGAGCACGGGGAGGCGACGTTCGTCAAGTACTCGGTCGACTCTGCGAACCCGGTGTGCAAGATCTGCCTGAGGGTTCACGCCAACAACGGGCCATTCAACCAAATCCTCAAGGATGGATCGGTCCTGTACAGGTGCCACCAGGACTCTCAGCGCCGTTTCATTGAGATTGCGCCACCGACAGCCGTAGTCTTGATGGCAAATGGGGTGCCTTTCACTGAGACATACGACGAGGAGAAGATCCGCCCGTTCGACACCAAGAAGCTTCTCGGCGATGGCGAGAAGAAGACGCTGCTCATCCAGTCCAATTGCGGAACGGGGAAGTCGGAGAGGCTTCGAGAATTCGTAAACGAGGCGGTGGGGTTCAAGAAAGACGTCCGCATGCTGTTCGTGGTGGCGAACATCGCTCTCTCCAAAGAGGAGGTTCGCAACTACCAAAAACTCAGCGAGCTTGAGCAGGTGTGGACGTGGTCCAACGGAGCATTCCGCTCCAGGTACAACGCCCCAAACGTCCGGTCCTACCTCGCAGGAGATGGCGGGATGATCGCTGACGACCTCGTCGCCATCGTCGTGAACAGCGTCCTCCGCCTGCCAGACAAGCCGTTCGATGTCCTCGTGCTGGACGAGGTGTACAACACCTTGAATGCGCTATCCGGTTCTCATATCAAGTCCCATCGCAAGAAGGACATCATTCGAAAACTGGTGTACTTCATCGAGACCGCCAAGGTGGTCATCGCCATGGACGCCACCGTCACACAGAAGGTGCACGACTTTCTTTCCGCGCATCGACCGAATGGGGGGTTCGTCGCCACACGGAACGTGTTCAAGCGTCCTACAAACCGCACCTTGAGGTGGATCGACGTCGACGTGGAGGAGAATTGGATGGGGGTCTACTTGGAGGCGGTTGTCAACGAGTGCAGGGAGAGGCTGGAAGCTGGTCAGAGGGTGTTTTGCCCCATGAGCGGCAAGAAGATGGCGGAGACGGTGTGCGACAGACTCGCTGCCACTCTTGAGGGGAAGAACTGGAAACTCTACACGATCGAGGGAGACCAGCAAGGAGGGGTTGGACAAGGGGGCAAACGAGGCGTGGAAGGATCTCGACTTCCTGTGCGCTAGTCCTACCATCACAGTCGGCGTCTCGTACACCGAGCACAGCTTTGACTGCATGGTTGGGGGGTTTATCAATTCTCCCTACTACGCCGAGTACACGACGACTCTGCAGCAAATTTTCAGGGTTCGTCATTTGATCAGCGGGGAGATGGTCATCGTCTATCGCGACGACACGACCTGCGCCACCCGCCCTCCCATGGACTACGACACCATTGTCCAATCTGTCATCGACGGCGACACACAGCTGCTGAACCTTATGGCAGACAACGCCGAGATCGTTTGCGACTGGGGCGAGGACATGAAGAGGATTTACAACCCCTCGTGTCCCAAGTTCAAGCTGTTCTGCCGAAACCAGCAGGACCAGGCGATCTCGAGGTCCCGGTACAAGCAAAACCTGGTCCAGCTGTTGACAGAGGACTACGGCGTGGCTCTCGTCTCTGACACCGACATTTCGGTGAACAATTCGAAGAATTTCACGCCTGTCGCAGATCCAGACAAGGACACCGAGATTTGGATGGTGACGAAGGAGGAGTACCAGAAACTGGAAGAGCGAGTGGGGGGCGACACTCCGCTGTCGACGTTCGAGAGGCGACTCAAGAACGTCTACGAGCTGGCGCATCACTGCTACAACATCCCAGAGGACCTATTCGACGACGAGCTTCCCAAGATTCTGGACAAGGACAAGAAGAGGCACGTTTTCAGCGGTGTGAGGCAGTATTCGAAGGTCACCGGGCTGGGGACGAAGCACCACCTCCACGAGAAGATTAAGGAGATGATGGCCGCCGACTCCCTGTTCGACCTCAAGTCCTTCAGATCGTGCGGCCTCGCGAGGGCCTTGGCGGTCTCGATGAAGATGCTGGAGGGGACTGGCATCATGCAGTGGGCGCTGGACCCTGACAGCAAGCAGCGCCATGTCATCAGCCGCTTCGATGTATCCGTCATAGGGAATAGGATCGAAAAGGAGATGGCAGGCAATCCCACCTTCGCGAGGTCCGTGTTTGAGTATAGAGTCAAGGGGAGGGACGGATCTGGCCCTAGTTATGCACAGAGTGTTGGGATGATTAGGAAAATGATTACACCTATCCTCGGCATCACCGTGAGCACCGAGAACCGCAAGAGGGCCGGCGGTGGTGAGCTTGTTCTGTCGAAGGCCAGCATGATCAATTTTTGTGAGCGATACAAGCCCATGTGGTGGGGCAACGAGAAATTCGATGCATTTATGCCCTTCGACGACAACTTCCCTTTCTTGAACGCCGGCTCCTTGGCTGAGGGCGAGGCGGTGTGTGTCGAATAATAAAGCGGAATTTTCTGTCATTGTGTATTTTCTGAAATAACTCCGCGGACCCCCCCCCGACAAAAGTACCAGTTCTTTACTATATAACAGATGGTACTTTTGTCTAGGTACCCGTCGACACCTCTCATCGATCATCGACCGCCATCGAACTTGGGCAAAACATTGTACGGACCCCCCCCCGACAAAAGTACCAGTTCTTTACTATATAATAGATGGTACTTTTGTCTAGGTACTCGTCGACACCTCTCATCGATCATCGACCGCCATCGAACTTGGGCAAAACATTGTACGGACCCCCCCGACAAAAGTACCAGTTCTTTACTATATAATAGATGGTACTTTTGTCTAGGTACTCGTCGACACCTCTCATCGATCATCGACCGCCATCGAACTTGGGCAAAACATTGTACGGACCCCCCCCGACAAAAGTACCAGTTCTTTACTATATAATAGATGGTACTTTTGTCTAGGTACTCGTCGACACCTCTCATCGATCATCGACCGCCATCGAACTTGGGCAAAACATTGTACGGACCCCCCCCGACAAAAGTACCAGTTCTTTACTATATAATAGATGGTACTTTTGTCTAGGTACCGGCAGATACTTGCCACTGCCACCGCTCGCATGCCGACCGGCCCCCCAGGACACCCCCAGACGTCTCCTGACTTTGCGGGGGGGCCCTAGACAAAAGTACCAGATCTTTACTATATAATAGATGGTACTTTTGTCTAGCCCCACCTGTACCAACTACCAACCGTGACTAGCCATCCGCGCGGACTTTGCGATGCCAGCGTGCGTAACGGGACTTGGACGATGTTATGAGTGATGAAATGCATTATAACCAGTTAGCCATCTCGTGAACGCGCACAGCTAGCCATGGCGGGCAGAAAAGCGGGGACGTACGAGAAAGCGTTTGCTCTTTTTGGGAAAGCGTTTGACGACATTCATGATAAGCTAGATGTCGTGGACAATAAAATTTCTCGTCTGTCTGAGCAATTAGAAGGTGCTAACGCACAATCTGGCGAGGCCGGTGATGATGCCCCGACCTGCGAGGTGTTAAAAATCCACGATGCAGCTTACGATGCTGTTGACAGAAAGACCCCCAAGGTCCTCGTCGAATGGGTTTATGCAAAGGGGTCAAACAAGCCGAGGAAACTCGAAGACCGTTGCGAATGGAAAAGCCTTGACGAATGCGCTGATTGCGCTGAGAAGGTCGATGAATTCGTGAAAACTTTCTCCGTTTCAAAGCACAAGCCCGGAATCTCTGCCTTCTATCTCATCAACGCGTGGAAAGACGCAAAGATGGACTTCGCTGCAGACAAGGATGGGTCAGAAAACAATAAGCGGTCGTTCAAGCATCTGGCCATCGGCGATGAGCACGAGGGCAATAGCCCGAAGAGGAACGCCGTCGCTGGGTCGCAGCACTCGGGCCACTTGGCTAAGGATTGAGCACGCTTTTCTTTAAGCGTTGCTGATATGACTTTGCTTAATTGTCTTACTACCTTGTTAGCAATTTTTATATCAAGCCAACCATATCTGTCATGGCTGGTCAATCAGTTTTTTCAGTACCTATGCCAATCCGTGGATAGACGTCTCCTCACTTGTATATGGCCTAATAAGCGTGACATATGCCAGCGATATATAGAGGTGGTGACAGATGCCAGCAAAAGGGATGACGGAATTTCGTAGTCACGATGACGGAATGATGATGGAATCTAATATATTAATTAATTAGCGCGTATACCCTTGGTTATCACTGACTAATGACTGACAGTGGATCCATGGCAAATCTGGAACTGCACGGTCGCCGAGCAAGTCACGTTGTTGTTGTTGTTGTTGTTGTTGTAAATGTTGTTGTTGGTTCCCAAGGCAAGTCACGTGCAACAACTTGAAAGGATATATCAAAAGATATATATACTAATCATCAACATCAACGGTCGCGCAGCAAGTAACATGCAGAAGCTCTAAGGAGTAAGGATATATCAAAGGATGCAAGCTTAAGGGGGGGGGGATGCTTCGCATCCCCCCCAAGGAAGGCGCAAAGCCGACCGTAACTCTAGTAGTCGAGTTTCGATCCGTCTGCCGACAGATGGCAACTCGATTCTAGTCAACTGAAGCTTAGCTAAATGTCAAAGAAAAAAGGAAGAAGTCAGGAGACAAATAACGACACGCCGTTTGGGCCTGAATTAATTAATTAATTAAAATCATAGCTCCGTTGGGAGCATATGTAACACATAGCCCTGAGAAAGGGGCATCTATGGGTTTGTAATACAATCAGGGCTACAACCTGCAGGTGGAGGATGTACAACTGTCACCTGCTCTGGGTGCACAAGGTGCACCTGCACCGCCATGATGGTTCATGCCTCCTTAACAAGCACAGGCACCCAGGGGGGGCTTGAGGAGAGGGCCTATAAGGCCTGCATGACATATGGGGTGGAGGGTATGTGGCTAGGCTATAGCTGGTGTACACATGGCATCTCAGCAGAGAGTAACTCCCTGCATAGGCATCGCATGGCTAAATTCTTAATGCATCATCCATGGGAGGTCCCATTGTAGGCTGGGCGCGGCTAGATACTGAAAGCATCATCCATGGGGGCCATTATGGGCGCACATGCGCGTGGGCCACTTGCAAGGCTAAGCCTATCTAATCTACACTTGGGCCTGAAGCACCGCAGTCGGTCCGCCCTCCCCATCTGCCGCAGTCGCCGCCTCAGTGAGACGCCCCGCCCCAGGCGAGGTCGCAACCCTCCTCCCCCCTCAGCGAGCTGATGGTCTTTACATGTATTGAGGTCGCAATGAGGCCCCCCGCCCTCCTCAGCGAGACGCCAGAGTCTCCGGGATCCCCTGCCCCCCGCGCCCCCCCACCCACCCGGAGGTGCCCCCCCCCGGGCCCCCGGCCCTCAGCGAGGGCGGGCCATGATGCGCTGGCGGATCTGTCCCCCGCACCCCACGCTGCCCCAGTCCCACCGGGGCCGGGTAAGCGTCAAAGAAAAAAAAAAAAAGTCGGGAGACAAATAACGACACGCCGTTTGGGCCTGAAGCACCGCAATCTGCCCTCCCCACCCACTCGGAGGCCTCCCCGCCTTGGCGAGACGGCCCGCCCCAGGCGAGGTCGCAAGGCCCCCCGCCTCCTCAGCGAGACGCCATAGTTTGCGGGATCCCCCGCCCCCCGCGCCCCCCCACCCACCTGGAGGTCCCCCCCATGCACCCCCACCCCCCTCAGCGAGGGCCCTCCATGATGCACTGGCGGATCCGTCCCCCGCACCCCCCACCCCCCCACCCACCCACCCACCCACCCACCCGGAGGTGCCCCCCCCCTCTCCCCCCCCCCCCTCAGCGAGACGCCATAGTATGCGGGATCCCCCGCCCCCCGCGCCCCCCCACCCACCCGGAGGTCCCCCCCACTGCATTGCGGGCCCGACGGCGTTGGAACGGGCGCAACCATGGAATAAATTATGTATTTTGGCTTGTTGTCATAGTCCGTAGTACTTTGGGACTCATTTCGGGACTTAATTTGGGAATTGTCCCTTGGTCAGGACTTTTGTATGGAATTATGCTAGTTTGTGTGATTCGGACTAGTTATTTTGGGCCTAGGTTGATGTATGAGATCTTCTAGGGGCCGGTGCAGTCGCGCCGCGCTGCGTACTTTATAGCTGGTTGAGCCCTTGTACTCCGGGTTGGCAAATATGTGTACGGGGTATAATACGCGGACCTAAAATACGCGTATTATACGTGGGGGGTGTAAAATACGCGGCGGTAAAATACGCGACAGTTTTTGTGGTCCAATTGTCAGTCATCCAATTAGCACGCTCCTTGATGATGGTCATGCAGTTATTGCAACTGAAATTTGGTGTAGTATATTATTCTGATCAGGCACTCCGCAAAGGTAAAAACCATTTGCGTTCAGGGCCGGGCCGCGGAAAACGCGGAAAAACGCGATCTGCAAATGAATCCGACCGGAATCGAACTGGGGACCTCTCGCACCAACTTTCGCTGACTATAGGACGGACGTCTCCGGTTACCATGGTGTTAAAGGGCATGTGTGATTATTATGGGGACTTAAATTAATAATTTGTAGGTGGTGAATCATTGCCGACTTAAGCGTCAGGAGCCAGGAAAAATATTTATTACGTCCATATGGTGTGGCTTTCCATGGCTACCTCAAGGTAGCGTGAACATTGGTAATTATGGTAGGTGAGTGGTGGCGGCGGCCCTGGTATGGGCATGGGCCGACAATGGGTCGATAACGACAGCTGGTATGTTGGAACATGGTGCATGCGCATGCATGACTCGGTACGGCATGGTATGACATGCACATGACACAATACTATAATCTGGTGAAGATAGTGACCAATGGTCCTAGTGCCATTGTACAACTTGGCACATAGTCATAGTGTCCATTCACGTAGGACAAATCCCACTTAGGTACTACTATCCGAGCATATCTATTTGTTAATTAGGGCTCGAATACAATTGCCCGTATTATAGATTTCTGCACGGTCAGCATAATGGGCATATTCAAGACAGGATTCTTGACACCCTCCTTGCACATGATGCTGTCTATAAATACAAATGCTAGATCCTGGGCGAGGGTAGTCGGGTACCTAAGTGGATTCCCTCCTTACACGACACCCTGGTCTTGATATAAAACAGCAAGAAAAATGAGGGCAAGGTTGTGTAGCCCCATATTGTCACATGGAGTGCGCCACACGAGGGTGGAGCCAAACTGGAAACAGGCTCTTAAACTGTAAGGACTGGTTGCTCAGTGTTGAGTCTGGATGCAGACTGTAGCCGGTACTGGTTGATGCCAGGGTTGCAGCTGGAAACGTTGGGTACTGGTAGCTGCTGGTAAACCGGTGACGTCAGCTGTTGTGTGTGCACACACGATCTATGCTGTGTGTGGGTACAGTGTCTTGTGTGGTGCTGGTAGTGCTACTTTGACTTGTTTGCCAACAGGGTTTGGTGCAACTTACTGCAACTACTACAAGGTGAACTGTGACGTGAGGATGTAGAGCTGGTTGCTGGACTGCTACTTGCTAGCTAGACAAGTGCGTGCAGCTGACTGCAGCTACTATCTACTCTACGCCTGTCGTGGAGAGTCATGCATGTGCTGCTGGGTGCTACTACTTCTCCTTGCTGGCTAGGCAAGTGTGGGTAGCTGCCTGCATGGACTATGCAGTGTACTCTGTTCCTGCTGGTGTTGCCTGCTGTGCTTGTTGATGCCAGTGTGATGGTGCTGATGGGACTGTGCTGTTACTGCTGCCTACATTACAGTATGGGGCAACTGGTTGCTAGTGGGTGTCTAGTGCTGGCACGTGATAGTGCAACTAGCTGTTACTGCTGCTAGTGGTGCCTGCAACTAGTTAAATGTGACTGAATTATAAAACTGCAACTAGTGCTGAAAACAACGTGGGGAGTTAGTGAGCACCCTCCTTAGTGTGGTGTGCAGCTGTGTCAGCAGGCTGGCCTTGAGAGCAGGACCCAGGGAATGTTCCCTTTTTTCTTGGAAACTTGGAGCATGGCAGGCTCTGGGCTCTTGAAGTGATGACCGTTTAAAAAGAATTCCGGTTTAAAAGAATGCGCCCAAAAGAATGTTGATGCCACGCGAAATGGTGCCGGTACAAAAGAAAGACCGGTTCTCATGAAAAATTCTTGAGGTAAACAGCTCCGCCGATTTCTCGTCGATGCTCACAGCTCGCGCGGCTCAGTGGGAGCCCGTCAGTGACCCCGCGCCGATTGAACGCACTGCACTCGGCCAAAAAATGTGCTGCCAGGTAAAAAATCACTGGCGCTGCCTGGAACCAGAGCCGGCACCTTTTGAGTGCCAGGCTTCAGTGCCGACGTCCCCATCACCGAAATGTTGGCGTTTGATCAGTTTCGGGCATATATAAGTATAAAAGCGTAGATCTGGCCTGCGCACCGGAGCTTGGGAAATTCTTGACGGATTTTAGCGACGGTAGGTGTCACCCCGAATATTTGGTGTTACCACACATTGAAGTAAGTCGATTGAAAGCCTTGAATTTCACGGTAGCATCTGCGCCATAATCATGGTCGTATCAAGTACAAGAATTCGACCAAGCTGCTCCGTATATGAAAATATAAACTATGATCAAGGCGCTCAATAAAATGTGAGCTGCCGCTTAGAGGTTGGTTAATTCCGTTGAAAGATCTTGCCCCGGACCTCCGATACCATGTTAAAGGGCATGTGTGATTATTATGGGGACTTAAATTAATAATTTGTAGGTGGTGAATCATTGCCGACTTAAGCGTCAGGAGCCAGGAAAAATATTTATTACGTCCATATGGTGTGGCTTTCCATGGCTACCTCAAGGTAGCGTGAACATTGGTAATTATGGTAGGTGAGTGGTGGCGGCGGCCCTGGTATGGGCATGGGCCGACAATGGGTCGATAACGACAGCTGGTATGTTGGAACATGGTGCATGCGCATGCATGACTCGGTACGGCATGGTATGACATGCACATGACACAATACTATAATCTGGTGAAGATAGTGACCAATGGTCCTAGTGCCATTGTACAACTTGGCACATAGTCACAGTGTGCATTCACGTAGGACAAATCCCACTTAGGTACTACTATCCGAGCATATCTATTTGTTAATTAGGGCTCGAATACAATTGCCCGTATTATAGATTTCTGCACGGTCAGCATAATGGGCATATTCAAGACAGGATTCTTGACACATGGCATCGCCAACTTACACCTACAGTCATCCGCAAAAGTTCTCCTGTCCGGG
Organism: Mesostigma viride; assembly: GCA_009746045.1. NCBI lineage: Eukaryota > Viridiplantae > Streptophyta > Mesostigmatophyceae > Mesostigmatales > Mesostigmataceae > Mesostigma > Mesostigma viride. The sequence continues at coordinate 2,314,232 of RPFO01000188.1, forward strand.
GAGTGATGCAAGCCTTTCGGATTTGGTACTAGATAAATCACTCGAGATCTGTGTGTAGGATATATTATGCTTATTTATTAACATCTTCCATTTATGCCCTACAATCCTATCTGATTATGATTTGTTAAATGCATGCAGGGGGGAGCAGGCTGCAACGGGAATTGTAAGGAGTCAATTAATTAATTAATTGTAAGGAAAGCCATCCACTATATAATGCATGAGAGGACAAAAGACACAACTAAGGACCATGGGAAGTTGACGATGGGCTTCTTGTTTACATTCGTGCAGGAATCAGAAACGAGGGTCCAGCTGTAACGGTTGTTCTTGGCCCTGAGATCCTCGACAGCCACCTGCACGCTCTCCTTCTTCTTCACGAGAAGCTCGCCACCCAACAACTTCCGAGCTAGAAGGAGGGGTGACGTGCCCTCCTTTGTACTGGATCATGCCGGCCACCATCTGCTTGAAAGAGGCGCTCTCAGCCGCATTGAAGGCAATGCCATTCTCGATAAAAAAATTCGGCAGCCAGCAGCTGGACACCTTTCTCGTCGACGGGAACCAGCCATTTGGTGATGCTCAGCTGGCCTTTGCTGGGAACCGACGACAAGTCAGCCGGCGCAGCCCCTCCCATCTCCGCCATTGCCCTCTTCAAATTGTGATGCTTCTTGGCGTCTGACTTCTGCAACTTGTTGTTAGCAATCCTGAGAAACCTGCTCCGGATATTCGGTGGAATTTTGTGGCAGGGTGACATCCCTTCCCCTGCGATTCCGGCAAAATGTGCACGGACTCGGAATACGCTGATTGCCCCCGCCCTGTAGGAGAACTTCTTGTTGCAAAATGAGCAGAACATCTTCGACACAAACTGCGTTTTGTTACAAACGGCATCTGTGACTGCTTCTTTCTTCTCGAGAACGAAATCCCATTCAGCCCCTTTCTTCTTCATGGCTGCAAATCGAAAATGACTGCACACTGTCGCACAGTCGCACTGGCCTCGTCGTCGCTATAATGCATTACACCGTCAGTAGCACAGCTGGCATTTGCTGGCACACTGTTATTTCCAGATAAATAGGTGTACGTTTATTCCAAATATAACCAGTAGTTAATGCCTGCTAAGCCTAGGGTATCAAGATGTCAGTGGCTAAAACGGAGCCTTGCTAGACCACTTTGCTAGCACACTGTTAATATGTGTTATGTACCTAGTCCTAGCTGTCTCCTACCGGCCAAACATTTTGCAAGGCTTGCGCTTTATGAAAAGAACTGTACGCATCTACTTCTAGTGGTAAAAATCTCAGATGTGCAGTGAACGCGCCGCGCCCAGAACCTGGGCACCGCGCCAGTGCCCGCTGCCCGCTGGTACCCCCAAAAAATTCTAAGTCCAAACCGCGTATTCTGAAATAAAGTACGCGTATAATACGCGGAGGCCTCCAGTACGCGTTTTCCCGTATTTTTTCGGCTCCGTACGGCGTACTGACCAACCCGGCTTGTACTCATGCGTGGATTATGTAAGCGAGGGTCGATGTCGACCCGAGGATCTTGTGTGGATTGTTTCGGAATTCTCTGGAAGGTCGGCGCCATGGCGGCGCCCGACTTGCCAGCTTGGTGGCGGGCAGGCCTAGGTGAAATTGGTCTGAGGACGAGAGTCTCGTCCTCTTGGTTCGGAATGAAGTGAGTGTGTTATCACCTGTCTGAACCCGGGGCATTATTCCAACTGCATTTGGTGGCTCTATCCTAAATGTAGGTTGTGTAGATATATATCATCGTGAGCCGTAACAGAGCAAAACCCGCATCTGTTCCGTTAATCCCACTTCCATAGAGTGGTCGCGGTTAGCCGAAAAACCCGTAATAACCTACCCTGACATAGGATCTAGTTAGCTGAGATACCTCGAGGCTGACTTGTGGCCGGAGCCACACAGGGGAACATACAATGTGACCGGAGTTATTCTGGCGGAGACTGAATAACGGTGCCGAGCGCCGGTTGTGGCGCGACGCACACACGTGTACGCAAGTTACGTAGCTAGCAACTAGTCTAGTGGACGTTGTGCGTAGTAACGTTGCTCCAGGTCTAGAAGCCTCTAGAGCCTGGACACGTGGCGGACAATTGAGCGTAGTCCAGTTGTCCTAGGGAACTCGTGTGAGTGATGTGTCCACGACATATAATGTGTGCCCACATATGGAGTGAATAATGACAAGGAACGCCCGATCCCTGGCGTTGCTGCATCCATCATTCTCACACTGAGTCCCCCAACGTCTCCGACGTACATCTATATCTAACTGATCTTTCGCACAACCCGGACGGGTTCATCATTACACTGGTATCGGAGGTTAGGTTAGGGTGGTTGAACATGGCGGCCTAGAGCCGGGTATAGCTTAGCTAAGGCCCAGAGCCGACCGGTTTCATCCCGCCCAGCATAGGCGGTTGCCAAAGTCCGGGAACGCTCAGGACAGCTATAGCCGCAGCCGGGGCGCCATCCCAGACCTCTTAACCCTTAACCCATCGTTGGGTGTTCAAGGACGCTAGACGTCCATGAACGTGGTAAGAAGTTAGAGAGTCCCTGATTTCCTTCTTGCCCTTCCTGTCTTACCCACGCGCGTAGAAACGGGGTTTTTGTTTTCTGTCGTAAATATTCCGTATTAATGTTCGTGACTATTGGTACCCAGGTTGCCCCAGAGGCCAACCTTCGTGAGCCGCGTGAGCGGACCCCCAGAGGGCAACGCTGCTTACGGTTCGAGGGTAGCTACCGGCTGGCCGTTGCCGATTGTGTTGCCGGTGGCTGGACCTCAACGTTTGCGTACTGTTTGTGCATGAACGTACTGTTTCTGCCTGTCGTGTTTCTCCCTCGTTGTGAGCACGTCACCTGCACGTAGAGGTATCCTGGGTGGGCTTTCCTCCTTTCCTCTTCCTTCTTGCATGTCATGCCTGCTTTCCCATACTGCTCAATACCTAATCTGTAGTTCATGGGAACCTCTCGCAACAGACGTAATAATGAAGGAGGACATAGACGTATTAATCATGGAGGTAGATCCCAATACCTGTACTATGCAGTAGCACACGACGGGGCCACAGGCCAACCGGGTATTTTCTATAGTTGGGCTGCGTGTAGTAATCATATTAAGGATAAAGTTTTACACCCAGCGTCGTTAGCTAGATGGCAGGGATTTAGTACATTAGCAGAGGCAGATCAGTTTATTAAGGATAATATGCCCCTCCCAGAAGGGCTGCACCAGCATAGGAGTGTCACACAGTTCCCTGCACAGGATGTGTTGCGTGCACTGGAGCAGCTTCACCTGGGCCCATCCTCGAGGGCATAACCACAGTATATAGTGATACTTATATTTTTATATTATATTATTAATATAGTGATACTGCCTATTAGCTGAGATAGTATCTCATAACTAACTATATTGTAACAATATAGTTAGTAGATAATATTAGTATTATTAGAAGCATTAGTTGTGGCTTCTTCTCTTTTCTCTCTTGCCTGCCTGTGCTGGGGGAGGTACTGTGTGAGGTACTGTGTAAGGTGCTGGTACGGTACCTGGGCCCCAGAATGCCCAATCAGAAAAAGCGAGGTGGTGGTAACACGCGGCCCCCAGAGGGCCAGAGCAGGATATCGTCCCCAGAGGACAATAGGGCCGGTCAAGAAGTATCTGGCACGTCCAGTCAGGGTTCCAGAAGATCTAGCACGTCCAGTAGGAGCTCCAGAGGCTCCCGGAGATCCGATGCAGCCGCTAGGGCTACCGCACGATGGCAGACAACCCTGGAGTCGCAGCTAGAACAAGCTGCCCTAGGGTTTGATCAGCAACAGCAGTCGCCGCAGCGACAGCAATTGTCTCAGCAGTCGCCGCAGCGACAGCATGTGCCTCAGCAGTCGCCGCAGCGACAGCAATTGTCTCAGCAGTCGCCGCAGCGACAACAAGCCTCAGCCTCAGCAGTCTCCGCCGCCGCGACAGACGCAGCAGCAGCATGGCAGCAGCAGCAGCAGCAGCAGCAGCAGCAGCAGCAGCAGCAGCAGCAGCAGCAGCAGCAGCAGCAGCAGCAGCAGCAGCAGCAGCAGCAGCAGCAGCAGCAGCAGCCGCGACCGCTATTGACCCAGCACATGGGCAACTGGGACAGGGTACCTCCAGTTACGCAGCGACCACCATCTGTGGAAGTCGTGCAGGAGGAGGATGAGGAGATAGAGGCTGCGGATAGCCCGGTAGCTAGCTCGCCGTTCGCTCCTCCGCCTGAGTAATCGTGCAGCCCTCTCAACTGGGGGCATACGCGCGTGGCCGCCCGCGCCTGACCCACCCTTGGGCAGGGCGTGGCCGCGGCGTGCCGGGGCCGGGTCCTGGAAGGGATTCCCGTCGGGTCTCCTTTGGAGCAAACGCGAGATGGTCCAGATCCCCGCCACGGGCGTCGGGGTCGGCCCACGTGCAGAACGATCCTGAGGAGGAGGACTACGATCCCCCGGGTCCCTTTCCTAATGTACCCACCTCTCTCCCAGCAAGGGGCGCGCCCACCAACGCCAACTTCAGTCGGCTGCCCCTGGATGACCCCGGTTATGAGCACCCCACGTCCGTTCGAGTTCGGCGTGAGTCAGCCCCCAGGCGGGCTTTTCGTCGCAGCGGGTATCCGATGACTACGCGCCCCGCCGAGAAGCGGGCGACTTCGATCCCGAGCGTGAGGAGGACACCTTTGTGTCCCAACATGGGCATCACCAGACAGTCTGCAGGATGGGGCTCGGACCAGGAGATGCGGGTGCGGCGTCACGAGCCCCTCACCTTTTCCAGCCCCGCGTACTGCAGAAAGGGCGGTCCCTTGCGACCTGACCCTGCTGTCAAGGCCCCGCCTATGCCAGCTTTTAAGGCGGTGCCCAAGCTCCATGCGGGCATGACTCCCCATGAGATCGACGAGTGGGCTCGTATGTAGCAACAGTTGTACACCGTTGGTGTGAACACCATAAGTGGCAGACAGCTGGCAACCAAGGTTCTGATCCCCTACGTGGTGGTGAAGTGTATGGACCCATCAGTGGTCGGGATGCTTAACGTCGAGAGTGTGGCGGCTCAGTCATACCCGCAGACGGTTGAGGAACTGCTGGCGCGCATCCGGCGCAAGCTCATCCCTCCCGGCTATCGACTGACCGAGCGGTTTGAGTTCGGCCGCCTACGTCAGGGCAACACTGACTTGGCGGAGTTCCTCACCACCTTTGACTCCTTTGCGGCGCGGCTGACCGGGGACCTGACATGGACCGAGTACAAGATTCGGTTTCTGGAGGCTATTCACCCTGACCTCGTGGACGAGGTTACGAAACACTACGCGGAGGTCCCCTGGGAACGCCTGGACATCCATGCCGTCCAGCAGTACCTTCTCCAAGTGGCCGACATCATCACGCGCCGGCGCTCAGCCAGCCCGCGGGAAGTTGAACCCGTCCGGGAGGAGGAATCCGAGGACGATGAGCTGCCCGCCACACAGCTACACACCATCGACGTGTCCAAGGCCCGCTGCTTCAGGTGCAACGAGATCGGACACCTCAAGAAGGACTGCCCGCGACTCAAGACGCGCACACGTGTTTCAGCGTGGGCCCACAAGTTCCAGCAAGGCCCCCCGGATGACGACGACCAGCGCGCGGACGCGCGGTCCCCTGGGGAAGGGGAGGGATCCCACACTCGGGTTTGATCCCTCAGTGCGCTGGAACCTCACGGCCCTCCTGTGGTCGTGGCGGAGTACCTATACCAGGCACTTGACCAGCAGGAGGAGGCGGAGGAGGCCGATGTATACACGGTCACTTCCCCCGGGAGACGTGATGGTCGCAGCTAGTATTGGTGCCTAGCTGTGTCATTCTACCAAACTAGCTGCGGGCCATTATTGGTGCCTCTCGCTCATACGTTTCCCGGGCGACATCTTCGCACGAGGGGGAAGGGAGGAGTAGAGTTACTAGTCAACCAGGTAGAACAGACGCCCGCACCAGATGCAGACGCGTCGGCCCCAGAGGCCAATAACGTAGATAGGAACGACGGGCAGGCCCCAGAGGTCTCCCTGCCCTCTGCCTTACCAGACACCAGAACAAGCACTCCGGCGTCCCCTGGCCTCGTGGACATCATGGCTGTTGGCCACGGCATCCCTATGGAGGTGGCAGCCACCGTACGTGGCGCCTCTGGGCGCCGCCGACATTATCCTCGGCGTGGACGTACTGGCAGGATGCGCATCCTGCGCCTAGGACGTAACGATCAGTGTCAAGCGCCGCGTGGTGTGGTTCCTGGAATCATGGTTCCTTCTGGTGCCCTCAGCACCAATACAGTTGTACAAGCTAATGCTTATACTTTTTTATGCGCAAACCTTTTAGCTAAGGTTAACGCATATTCTTACATCCTGCGCAGGATGTAAGAATATGCGTTAACCTTAGCTAAAAGGTTTGCGCATAAAAAGTATAAGCATTAGCTTGTACAACTTAAAACCTTTGCGCGTTGGGGCGGAATATTAAGCGGCTCCCTAACTAGGGTTTACTTCCGCATCGAATTACTAATTCGATATCGAATTACTGATTCGATATTAACCCCGGGAAGGTCCGATATCTACCTCGCTAGGCGATTAATTAGGTCCGACCGGTGCCCCGGCGGATCCTCCCAAATAATCCCTACTCGGCACTGGCCCCACGAGGTTTCGAACCCATGACTTCCGCGCCGCGCCGGTTCTAAGTTGTACAAGCTAATGCTTATACTTTTTATGCGCAAACCTTTTAGCTAAGGTTAACGCATATTCTTACATCCTGCGCAGGATGTAAGAATATGCGTTAACCTTAGCTAAAAGGTTTGCGCATAAAAAAGTATAAGCATTAGCTTGTACAACTGTATTGGTGCTGAGGGCGCAGCCGTTCAGAAATTTACTTGAGATTTGGAAATCTAAACGTCCGCGCAAATTTTAGTAGGGCTGCACGCAAGCTACCTTTCAAAATTTTGCGCAAGTATGGAACGCAATTCATTCGTCCGGAGGAATGCTGCTCGTCAACTGCCCCCGTTCAGAAAGTTGCGCCGAACTTTACTTGAGATTTGGAAATCTGAACGTGCGGTTGGAGTTTCGCGGGGAAACCCAAGTTCCCAAGTAATTCACCAATGACGCGCTTCGAACACTTGCCCGCTAAAACCTAAGCAGCCGCTCCGGCTGGCCACTTAAACGAAACTTGATGTAGGACCACCCGTGGCCCCTGCCGCCTGCCCGCTCCGACTTAAGGCACACCAGCCGGCGCAGAACCGGTGGGTGGAGAAGTGTCACTCTGCGCCTGTGCAGTCGCAGCATGGACGGGGAGTGCAACCCGCTGCACCCTCCGCACACCTTGCGCTGCTAGCAAGGTGTACCCCACCTGCCAGGCTGACATGGCCTGGCCAATGAGCGACCATTGCTCCACCTTGATCCAGGAGCCCTGGGGCGGCGGATGCACCTTCGGCAAAGCCCATGCTTAGTTCACAAAACCCCGCGGGTGGCTGAACCAAGAGACCTGTGGCACGCTCCCACACAAGCCCCTTGCCCCGGTCACGATAAGCCTGGGACCCTTGGTTGGTAACTGACAAGGGTGGGCAGTGCTCGCATGGGGGCGCCTGCCTTGTTGACGGGCGCGTAGGGTGCCTGATCATCGTGCTCCACATACTGCGCCGTGAGTTGACTGGGCAACACGACATCGACCGGTGGCAGCTCAATGTGGCTAGCGACATGCTGCATCACCGCCTGCGTAGAACCTTGGCCAGCGATGTTGGTCCAGAACGCGCGCAGCCGATGGGTATTCCCTCCCAGCCTGGCATTGTCCGACACCACGGGTTCCCCCAAAATACCCACAATGGTGCCCCAATTCTCCCGAACAGTGGGGCTGGGACTGTCCACGGCCACTACATTTTCAAATAAGTAGGCGGGTGGCACCTGCTGCAGCTGCTGGAGCTCGCCCACAATGCGCAGCATGTCCCAAAATAGGCCGCTCCTGCTGTCGGCAAGGCCCCGGCCATGCCCAGCCTGGCTCATGCCTTGGCACTCCCAGCCAGCAATGACCAACCCTACCTCGCCATGTTGTGAGATGAGGCGGCGCAGCTGCTGCTGCCCAAGGAAGCGCACGTCATGAGTGCCCTCGCCGAAGACATCAGCCCAGGCGGATGGAGGAAATTGTGCTGGGTATGCTTGCGACAAGATAGCGCAGTGGTGCAAATATGCCGCCCTGGCTGTGAGCGATGCCTCCACCGCAATGAGCTTGCTGCATACCCCCCGCTGCTCAGGAAACCGGCTATGCCGCCACCCATACCTGCGAACAGCTCCAGCACGACGGTGGCACGCCCGAAGTCCGGGATGCGTTCCAGCACCTCTGCGCTAAAGCCGGGGTACTGCGTGATGGCACCCGGCTGGCGCCGCTTCCCCCCAGCACCCTTGGGCAGTGCCTGACATGCCGCCATCACCCGTGCGCGCACATCGCGCAGGCGTGGCAGGGGCGCAACCTGGGCAAGCCAACTTTGCCTCTGCGCATCCCGCGCTGGCAACGCCGCAGGCAGCACACACCGGTGCCTATCGCGCGCGCGCTTGTCGCTAGCCGCTTGCGCCATGTGCACCGCTTGCGCGTCCGGCCACACGCCCCCCCCCAGTTCTCAGCCGCATCCCCTGGCTCCACCTCTATGCTGGCGGGCGACACCACTGCAGCCACACACGCGTCTAGCGACACCACCCCCTGCGGGTTAGGCTCCGGGTCGCTGCTGCACTGAATGGGAAGAAGCGCCTTTTGCTTCCCCTCCCCCTGCCAATCACGGCGGTAGGTCGCAACCTCCAGCCAAGGGTCAATTATGAGCCCGAGGCGATACATGACGTCCATCCCGATAAGGGCTGCATACCCACACCTGTCGACCACCAAGGCCGGCACAGCCACGCAGGCCATCCGCTTTGGGTCCGTGGGGTTGAGGATGACGTTGATCAGCATGGAAGTCATTGCATCGGGTCGCGCCGCTGGCCCTTTCCATCCCTCCACGAGAACGGTGCTGTCTATGAGCCCGCCGTTCTCACGGGTCGCACCACACATCTTGGCCAGCTCCATGGTGATCACGAGCGGCCCGGCTCCGCCATCCAGCTTGGTGACGGACTTTGCGCTGGGGCACACCATAGGGCCCCAACAAGTGCCGTCCTCGCTGATTGCCTGGAAAGCGATAGCCGGGGACCCATCAGGGTGCTTTGCCACCGTGACTGTCCTCGGCACCCGTGACATCCGCTCCTCGCGGGTTGCTTCCCGGGGCATGGTTGGTGCTGGGACGTCTGCCGGGGTTGCCGGCATAACTGGCATGGTGACCCGCCGCGCAGTTTCCGCCACCGGCAATGTGCGTGCGTCTAGGCTGTCGGCGCACCGCTGCAGTGCCGCAGCTGCTTGGTGCACCAACGTGATGCCCCGCTGCCCGCAGCCATCAATCACTTGCCTGGCAGAAAACAAGGGAGCATCAATCACTCCATCCACTGGCAAGAATGGTGGCAGCTTGCGCCGCTGCTCGGCGTCGGCGGGGTTCGGGTGCTCCAGCAGCGATGACTCACCGCCGGTTGAACCTGCCGGGAACGATGCAGGAAGCTGGGGTGGCCCCCCCTCACCATTTCCCGTGGTTGGTAGGAACGACGGCAATGCCCGTGCCTGCTTGCCTCGGGTAGCTGCCTGGACCTCGACGGCATGGATAGGAGCCCAGAACAAGTCGGGTTGCTCCACCAGCGTATACGCGTCATACGCTTCCATCCCCGCCGCCTGCCCACTCGGTTGGCTGGGTGACGCCGGCGCTGCCGATACCTCAGCTGCCTGCTCTGTTGGCGTGCTGTCGGCCGCCACCATGGCCGCTGCATGTGCTTGCACGGTCTTGGTGACCACTGGGTACTTGCACCCTGCCGGAGCATGGGCGGGCGTTCCAGCCGCGTGCTCCTTCTTGCACTGGGCTGGGCAGGCCCGCTTCACGTGATCTGGCTTCCCGCAGATCCAACATGCCTTGTGCGGGTCAGCCGTCGCCTGGCCGGTGCTGCTGGAGGCCGTGTTGTCGCCCCCCGCGCTGGCTGGCTTGTCCGCCTGCGACCCAAACTGCCGGCTGCTTGGTCCACCCCTTCCACCGCTGGACCCTCCACCGCCTGATTGCGCGCCACCCACCCTGTTACCCTTGTGCGCTTGGGCGACTTCTTGGCGTACCAGCTCCACTAGGTCCGGGAGACCCCGTGCCTGTCGCCGGTTGAACGCATGCACTTCCGTGCACAGCTGGGCCAGGTCCCAATGACAACCAAATCTAGGTTGTGGGATCATGGCAGCTTTTGGACCCAACGCCTTGAGCCACTTCTCACACGCCTCCGCCTCCGTCCATGCCGGGACCTCATCCCGCAAGACCTCCAGGCGGTCCATCGTGGCGTCAGGCGACTCCTTGTCCCCCACCTTGAAATCATGCCACTCCGCCTCCGCCTTGGTGGAGGAGTGGGCGTACTTGGCGCGCAGCAGTTCCCACAGCTCCTCGGCAGGGTCGACGTCAAATACCACGTGTTGGTAGTCCGGCAAGCCTTGTTGGTCGCGCCTGTACCACACATCGGATCTTCCCGTCTTCAGCGCCACCTCATGGTAGCCTGTGACCCACCGCTGCACCAGCTTTTGCGTGTTGCCCGAGAAAAACATTGGGATGTTGTCCATCTCAAAGGACTTCGGCAGCTGGTTATGCGTGACGATATACTGCTGGTGCAGCCAAGTCTTATATTTCCAATAGGCTTGGTTGATGTCAACAAGCCCACCGTCAGCAGTATACCTGTCCTTGAGCTCCACCTGCGCTTGCACCGGCATTCCCACCTTGGATCCCTCAATCGGCGACCCATTGTAGCCCACCGGCATGCTTGGCGTCCTTGGTAGAGTAGCCACAAACCTCGGCTCCAGCCCATAGCCTCGTTCCACCGTGTATGGACTGCCTCGCTGCAATCCCGGAATGATGCCTGGCCGCACCCACGGTGTTTGTAGCCGTGGCGTCGCTGGGTTTGTTGGTGCCGGCGCATGCGGCACGCCAAAAGAAAACCCAGTTTGTGCACTAGGCATCCCAGGCACATGCTGCCGCGACGCCTGCATCTGTGGCGCTTGCGCCTGTGGCTGCACGGATGGTGCCTGCGACATTAAAGGCACCTGCGACTGCAACACCTGCGCTTGGGGCTGCCAAACTTGCGCCTGCGGCTGCAACACTTGCGGCTGTGGTAGGTGCGGCGCTGGTGTCAGCGTTGCTTGCGCGGTCCACGTCGCGTGCAGACTTGCAATCTGCGCCGCCAACTGCGCCGTCTGCTGCTGCTGCAACTGCATAGCCCTGCTGTTGCTGCTGCATCTGTTGTTGGGATTGTGCTACATGTTGCAAAATCTGCTGCAACACATCCGCACCCACCCCCTGGCTGGCACTTGGCCCCGGCGCTAGCCCGGTGCCTGCCAACCCGCTGAGCCGTATCTGCGATGATGGTGTGATGGGAAGTACTGTTCCATCTTGAGGACCTGCCGCGCTGCCACCCAGCCCTCCGTTGACGACCGATGTGTCACCACCACCACCACCAACGCCACCACTCCGATCGGCGACCCCCCCCCATTGCCCATCCCGGAACCCGAGGCTGCTGGTGGGACGAGTGGCCCATTGCCGTTGTCGCCAGTTGGCAAGGATGCCTGCGTGCCTGCAGCATCACCCTGCCGCGGTGCGCCATCCACCACCGTGCCTTGGTTGGGGTTGGCGCCCCCTTGATGTTGACCATCTTGGTCTGCCATCAAGCTTCGTGCTTGTGCTCTCGTGAGCACCGTTTCTGCAACCAATCACTGGGCTACAGAGTGAGCAGACGTAGTGCAAAATCAGTATGCACCACAGGGGCCACCACTTGGCCCCTTCAACTTGCTGGCACCACACCAGATGCACAGGGCAAGGAGAAAGAAAACAATTGCCTGAAAGCTGAAAACCAATGCTGCTTCAGGACCTGCTTGCAAGCTGCCTGCCTTGACAGCCTTGCACAGCCAGCTTTACCTCTATTCCTAGTATTCAGGAAGAGGCCTCAGCCTTGACCAAGCTTACCTACCAACTCTCAGTTAGCTCTGTGTGGATAAGACGAGAAGCCAGTGCCAACTGCACTTCTCAAAAAGGTGAGACCTGAGAGTGAGGTATGACTAGGTTAGGCTTCACACTGTGTTCTTTGTTGCAAATGAAATAACGTTTTTATTACCAATACTCTACCTAACTTGGCAGCTCTGTTTCAGCAATGGCTGGGCTCGATGAAAGAAAGGAGGGCTGGCCACACTTGCCACGCACCACCATGACCAAGACAGAGTTCAAGGATCCACACAGAGCTACATCCAACGCCCTGGTGGAAACACACACTTATCCCAATGAATGCCTCACACTTACGCAATATCTTGCGTCAGCCTTACCTCGTAGCCACGCTCAGTATCTGATCCTGACGACAACCGCTTTGTCGTCCATACTGCTTCAATTACACCAAAGCTACTCCGTGGCACTCGGCTTTGGTCAGCACCAAGACCTAAAAGTACACAAAATCCTAAGTCGTTGTCTGCAACGACTCCCTGTTCCGCATATGAAACATATCATCTAGCACTTTCTCTTTAGACGACAAAATCAACTAGACAACCTGGGTAGGCCAGAAATCCCAGACGACAAAATGCCCTTGTCGCAGATCACTCCAGTGTCGACTTGCCGACCCCTGAGCTTGCCAAACAACTATATCACCAACCAAGCATGTACGACAACTAGCTGGCCCTGACGAGAAAAGCTGCCTCGTCGCATTCACAAAAGCGGCTTGCCAGCCTGCCGAATATCAATGCCAATATTGCACGACATTATCTACCTGCAGCGGACAGTTCTCGAGATCAATAACGCGCCAGCTTGCGTGCACGTGCATGTTCAGCCTGCACGATCCGCATAATTGCCAGGCTGGCAGCCTAGCTTGGTCCGTGTTGTAGTCCAGCAGCCAGTGCGTGCTGCTTGCCATGCAGCGTTGGCACTGACCTCCTGGTGACGCATGTCAGTACCGCTGTCAACTCCCAGTGCTGCGCGTCGCACTACGGCGCATGCGTTGCTCCCGTAAGGCCCAAATGCCAAAGGCGTAACAACTCGCACACGCGCAATGCCTAGCTGCCTCGCCTCGTCCCCCGGGCCGGCCGCGTGGCGGCCTCGCGTAAAGCCAATACTCGTGCGAATCGGAACGGCGCGCGACAATCCCAGTTGTGATAATAAGCATCGTCGCCTGCAGCCGTGCATCCGGTAGTATTGGTATTGGTCGACCCCATCAATTGGGTTGTCTTGGCGTTGATTGGTGTGCGCCTGTGATTCGGGTCGCTGGCGGAATTTTATATGCTGCCGCGGCCCTGCACTAGCGCGGTCGCCAGGGAGGGCAGCGCGGTGAGAGGGAAATTGATGGATAATTTGGTGGAAGTGGGGGAGATTCCAGGAAGGATTATGGGGGTTCCTGTTCCTGCTGTTCCAGTCCAGAGATCCGGAGTTTCCAGTCACCCAGGGCATCGCCCTGTGATTTGTTCCAGTTTCCAGTGGTGCCTCATGTGATGAGGGCACGGTATTAATGAGGGCACGGTATTATGTTGCTTGAGTCGACCGTGAAATGTCATGCTTGACCTGGGGTAGGTAGCCGGCCTTAGGCCAACCTGGACCTCGTTCTTGGTGTAAGGTCCCGGTAGATAGGACAAAGGTGGGAGTCGGAAGGTGGACACTGTAGGAATGACTTCGTGGTGGGAAGACAGCCAGCAGGCAAGGTGGAGCGCCCCACACCTATAATGCCAATGGATGCCCTGTACCGTCAGTACTGGGAATATCCCCGCCGTCTGGAGCAGTCTCTAGTCATGGAAGCCCCGCCATGGCGAAAAAGTCAAACGAGCTGTTCATTCAGGCGACTGTGAACCCACGCGGAGAAGTTTCTGTTGTCAAAACCCGAAAGCCCTCACGTGATAGGATCTGGTTTCCTCCCTTCGGCCTATAGTAGTAGGGAGAGACGTTGACTACGTCAAGACTTGTCCTTGTGTGGCGAGTTTTGGGGGAATTGGTTTCACTGGCCCGTTGGGGTTGGGACATAGTACCCCTATATGGTCAACCTACGGCCGCGATGATCAGCGACCGATCGGCTACTCAGAATTAATTGTTGTGTGTGTTTTCTTTTCCTGTGTTTCTTCACCTCTATGACGGTAGAGACTACCGTCCCCTGGGGAGGGGGAGGAGTGTTGCGCGCCCGACCCTTGGAACGGGCGCAACAATGGAATAAATTATGTATTTTGGCTTGTTGTCATAGTCCATAGGACTTCGGGACTCATTTCGGGACTTATTTGGGAATTGTCCCTTGGTCAGGACTTTTGTATGGAATTATGCTAGTTTGTGTGATTCGGACTAGTTATTTTGGGCCTAGGTTGATGTATGAGATCTTCTAGGGGCCGGTGCAGTCGCGCCGCGCTGCGTACTCTATAGCTGGTTGAGCCCTTGTACTCATGCGTGGATTATGTAAGCGAGGGTCGATGTCGACCCGAGGATCTTGTGTGGACTGTTTCGGAATTCTCTGGAAGGTCGGCGCCATGTCGGCGCCCGACTTGCCAGCTTGGTGGCAGGCCTAGGTGAAATTGGTCTGAGGACGCGAGTCTCGTCCTCTTGGTTCGGAATGAAATGAGTGCATGTGTTATCACCTGTCTGAACCCGGGGCATTATTCCAACCCTGATTACGACCGCTTTTCTTTAATTCAGCGCTGGCTAGAGCTGTCCACAGAAGAATGCGCCGAAATGGTGCGTTTCTTGGCACAGGAACGCAAGCTTCATGGGGCCACAGGGCCCATCGCCGATGAGCACCTGGAGAGGTTCTTTACCAGGGGAGACCTCAACCACCGCCTCGCCATCCTGTGCAGCTTCTACCAGCTACCTATGGACAAACTCGCAGCCAAGATCCGCGCCCCAGCCCAGCCTGCGCGGCCGACAGCCACATCGGCTTCCTCCCTCTGCAAGGATGACATCCGAGCAGTGCTGGAGGAGCACGTGACCTGGCCGTTGGCCGAGAAGCTGACCTCGCTGAACACGACGCTCAACACGGTGGAGGCCCGGGTCTCCAATGTGGAAACCAAGGTCGTCCACAAGCTCCAACCCCAGTTCACGGCGCTGCACACCGCGGCGCAGGCATCTGAGACGCACGCTGCACTTGTCTCTCGCCTCAACCAGGTGGAGGGCAAGTGCGGCGTGCTCATGAAGAAGCTTGAATGAAGCCATCACCGCTCACACCGAGGCCCTGGCCTCACAGTGTCCAAAAACCAAATGTCCTCATTTGAGGACATAGTCCTCGTTTGAGACGGGGGGGGTCAGGGGCGTGGTTTTGGCGCCAAATTTGGTCCTAGGGTCACTTGGTGGGTTTTGGCGCGAAACTGGGATAGGTACTGAGCGCGCCAAGCCCCTGGGGTCGACAGGGGTCGACCGACGTACCTGGAAAATATGAGGCGACGAAAAGTACCTACAACAGCAAGAACATCGCAATGCAATCGAGTGTTTTGTCGAGTGGCGGCTATGGGGTCGTGCCAGTTCCGAGGCTTGCCTGAATGTTATAGGGCATTATTTTGCCCCGGACGAAGACAGCATTTTAGATCGTCATCTAGTGATTTCGAAGATGCTATTCTTCACGTGCAGGTGCTTTGTATATGTCGAAAATTTTGTTCATGAACGGATTTTGGCATTGTTGAAGAAAATCTGAGAGCTACGTAGATCGCATGATAGGTCAGTTCGCAGATCTGTTTTACAATATCTTTTTCCGACCAGGCACTGCGGATATCGCGAGTATGGGTTATGGTACGCTTCTGGGCTTATGGGCGACATGGGGAGAAGAGGGACCTGGGCAGTTGCATGCGTCAAAGAGTCTCTATTTTTTCGTCGTGATGTCGCAGTCGCGTCTGGCGAAAACCAGGGCGAGCGCGAGCCATTTTTTTTTTTGCCGCAAGGCTGGGTGCTTCCCACGCGTCACCGTCCTTTAATATATATTTCTTGAGCTGGCCCGCGCAGCTGGCGGCCTGGGCGCACGTCAAGAACAAGGTTCCGATGTTACGTCCTAAACTTCGACCGCCACCTCTACCTCTACTGGACCTGATGCTACCTAAATTGGTCAGGCCTCCTCTACTCAAACCCCTAGCGAAAGACGAACGAGACGGAGCCGATCTCAATGCATTTACGTATGTGTTACTGTAATACGCCATACAACCATTTACCCGAACCCGTTTATTCCAGGAATAGAGGAAGGAAACACACTACACTGCCGTGACCCAAGCCAATATGTGCTAATTCATTTAACACACGCCGAGTGACCACACGAGGGGTAGAACGTGCATAAATGGTCACCAACGGTCCAATCATGCTCGGGCCGACATGGCCCTCGCCTACAGATACACCGGCAAAGGCACAGATGCACGCTGGTCCACTACATTCTACCAAAGGATAAGGACCACTAATAAAGTACGCGGCGCGGCGCCCAAAAGCACCCAGTGTACCACAGTACTGTTACGAGGACAATAGTGTCCCAGTTGGATCTACACGTAAACCTAGGGACAACCGAGGCAAGGGACCTAATTTACGTCCGTAACTACAACGAATTGTTACGCGACGTAACACCTCCCCCCCCACAAAGGTAGGGAGCCCTCTCCCTACGCACAGGGAGGAAACCAAGGGGTAGGAAACCTAATGCACCCAGCACACACCAACACAATCGGCAGGCCATCCAAGATACAAAGCACCAACGTATTAACTCGGTCTCCACCACCACGCCGGGAGGTGTAGGGTTAACCAGCACCAAGCCTGGTGGTAGGTTCCCCTAACTGCCTGGAACAGAGTCCTTGCCGGGGGGGACGGCACTGGGCAGGACACACAGAGTAAACAAATCAGTACCAAGGACCAAGAACGACCAGTCAACTGGCCAGAACGTGAGGGCGACTCTATATACCGGAGGGACAACACCCTCAGGTCGGGCCTAAGGCCCTCTATCTAGTTGCCATCCGTCTGGTAAGTGCCACGAGAGGCCAGCAGGACATCCAGGTACGCCTGGTAGTGGGCCACATCATCGGCATTGTCGTGCCTATCTACAGTGAGGAAAACATCGGCCCACACGCCATCAGGAAAAAGACCCAGAAAGGCCCAGTAATACCTATGCTGCGTAAGAACGACCTGGCCACGGGCCCAGTCCAGGAAACCACAGGCAAAGAGGCGTAGGAAAGGCTCTACCGCGATCAAGCAGAGAGCCCGCAGGAGTAGGCGATGGTACCGGATCCGAGGGCGCAAACCCGTCGGGAAAAACAGATCTACCAGGGGCTCCACGTTAGACGGCCACATCCGGATGTGCCGAACCTCACGGGAGCGCCACCGACGGGCACACTGTCGCGACCCGAACGTCTCGAGGTAGTCGCTAGCCCGTGGAGGAGGATGGCCACGGGAGTCCAGACCCTGGCCCGGGATGGGCGCTGGACGACGGGCATCCCACTCTAGGATGGGCTGGAGAACCGTGCTGTACGTAGCACCCGGCACCGCAGGAAACTCTACCGTAAGGGCATCTGAGGCCATAATGCCCAGAGGCGGAGGGTAAGCCCACTGGAACCCACCGTAGGTGTCCAAGTCATTGTGACGCCTAGCCCAGCGATACAGAACGCGCCGAACCAGGATCTCGCCCTGGAACACCGGATCAGCTAAAATAACCATATCGAAAGGAGGCCGATCAGTCTCAATGGGTAGGCCACGGTCCCGCGGCGCCCGACACACCTGGGAGAACCCGTAGGACATGGGCGAAATGGCAAGCTCGGCGGAGGCGCGCGGCAGGTCACACTGTCGGCAGGCGAGCGCAGACATACCGTACCCCAGGACAGGCGTGTCGCGCGACTCCAGAGTCGCATGCACCACAGAAGGGGCCCGATCCGGATCGCCCTCAGACAACTCCCGGAGGGAATCAGCAGCGCGGGTGGCGCGAGGATCAGAGCCGCTGGACCGAACAACCGCAGCCAAAGACCGCGGGGCCGAAGGGACAGGGGCCGAAGCAGGGGTAGGAACCGGCACAGACGCAGACGGCGCCGGTACAACAGGGGGTCGCGTCGGACCCGCTGCCGGAGGGCCCGGGTCGCGACGGACCCGCCACCGCAGCGGGCGCTCCGGTCTCCGGTGGCGGAGCACCCCCAGGCCACATGTTGAAAACAGGGCCCGTAGGGACAGGCAATCCGGCATACGACTGGTTACCATCTAAGCTCCAGTCGGGCACCGGAATCCTCTGCGGAGGACCACCCTCCCAAAGCCTGGGAAGACCGCCCGGGTCGCTAAAGAAACCCCGCGATGGCGGCGCTGGCGCGGTGGGCGGCCCGGAAGCGACGGCGGCGGGCGCGGCCGCTGGGGCGGAGGACTCGCGCAGAGGCGCAGGTAAGTCAGTAGCAGGCGCAGGGGCAGCCGAAGGCGTAGGAGCCGCAGCAACAGAAGAAACCGCAGCTACCGAGGGCTCGCACAGCGCGGGTGGACCCGTAGGCGCCGAGGCGACCGAAGGAGAAGGGGGCACAGATACAACAGACACCCCACCTGGCGTGGCTGGAGCGTGCGCCTGGGCCGCCATGAAGGCCCCGAAGGCCGCGGTCAGGGACTGGATCTGTGCCTGCATCGCAGAAACTGTCGCCGACAGAGGATCAGGCTCACGATCAGAGGATCAGAGCCCAAAGGGGTAGGCTCCACCGACGCGCGCCGGACCGATCGTGGTGAAGACGGGACAGGGGAAGGAGCCGACACTGAGGAGGAGGACGCTACAGGGGAGGCCGAATACTCTGGCGTGTACTGTGCCTCGACTGGTGCGTCCGTAGGGGTAGGGTCGCCAAATGCTACGCCCGCTGTCTGGTCCGCGATTTCCATGAACTCAACCGCCCGTAGGAGGTCACAGGGGTTGTCATCTATATCTGCCTCGCCCTCGCCCGGAAGCCAGGGGAACACCTCCCGTAGGCAAGCGCGACCCACAGGGGTAGACAGGTAGGAAAACACCCGGGGGCACTGTAGGACCGCGGCTATCTGCCCTAAGGCTGGGCAGCGGGAGCCACATCCTAAAAGGCAATGCCCGGCATCGTCGAATCCATGCACAACTAGCTGTTGCGGATCATCAGGGGCCGGGCCGAACCACGCGACCCCAAAGAGGGCAGCCCTGACTAAAGTCGCATGCTGAGCCTGGAGGGCAGACTGAATGGTGCCACCCGGATAACTGGAACGTGACACCCAGCGGCCCGGAAGGGCCTCGAAGTAGAGCTCTGGGTCCGGTGGTGGAGGGGAAGGTGGCCGGCTCTCCGACGGAGGGGTAGGATCAGCCATGATGGCTGCGGAGGGGAGGGGACAACCAACCACCCACCAACAGCAGAAATACGATAAGGGAGGGGCAGGTTGCCAGCTAGAGCTGGTGTAGGGTTTTGTAGTCCTGCAACAAACGGCTACAACCATCTAACTCACTCTCCGTGTACCATACTTTATCTACCTCACTACGAGCATACATCCATTTCACCTTATACTGGCGCTGGGTACCGCGGCCCTTTTTGATATCTCTATGGGCCACGATACTCTCTACCTCGTCTTCTACCTCCCAGTGTCAGGGTTATGCTCTAAAGGGGCAGGAGCTAGTTCTCTACCAGCGAACGTGCTTTGGTGATAAAGCTTCAGCTGGCTTCTATGGAAGGTGTTAGAATGTGTCTGCCAAGAGGTAGGGATATCGATTTTATATAAGAAATTCCTACTCTAGACAACACACGGAAGGGTCCTAAGAAGGCGGGCCTAAGTTTCACCTTAAGTTCTGCTTCGAACTTGTGAGCAAAACGGCCAACACGGGGGCCTTCTACTAATACTAGATCTCCTATATCTATTTCAGGCGCTCTTCTATCTAAGGAGGCACGCAACCTAGCAAGGTACTTAGCCTGAGCCTTTTGGTACCCTGAAATCGCGTGATCATGTGCATTTTTCATTTTATCTAGCAAGGCCTGTACACCTTCTACAGTATCCCGGGACACATCGTCCCTGTCCCGTAGAGGACTAGCTAAGAGAGAGGTAGGAGTAAGAGGCTGTCTACCAGTATCTAGGAAGAAAGGCGTATAGCCATGCGCAGCCTGGGGGCAATTGTTAAGGGAGAACTCTACCAAGCATAAATAATCCTCCCAATCACTCCCCGAGCCATTAACATAGTGCCTAAGCGCTTCTTCCACTACCCTATTAAGACGCTCTACTAGATGAGAGGAGGAGGAGTGATAGGCAGTACCGAACGTAACCTTGGTACCGATAGCAGCGAAAAACTGCTGCCAAAAGTCAGAGGTAAATAGCTTATCTTTATCACTAATAAACTGCCTACTCAAACCATGATATCTGTAAACGTTATTAAGGTATAGGCGTGCGCAATCGCGTGCGGTGAGTTCTAAAGGACACGGCACGAGATGACACATACGAGTAAAACGATCTACGAAAACAAGGATCTGGGCGTTACCTCTATCATTCTTCCTAAAAGGTCCTACAAAATCCATCATGATGGAGTCCCACGGCATGATGGGATCAGGTAGGGTCCTAGGTTCTGCTATCTGTCCTACATTATTGGGTTTCATCTCCTGGCAAGATTGACAGGTTCTAACATACTCATCTACATCCTTTAAAAGGGAAGGCCAGTAGTAAGAGCGGGCTACTAGGTCCCGTACCCGTTTACCACCCTGATGAGCAGCTAAGTCATGCAACTCAAAGAGCAAGGAGGAGCGACAGATAGGAGGGACATACAGGCGCCATTGAGGGGGAGAATCTGCTATTTGCACATATAAAAACCCACCTACAAATTTACAAGGGTGCTTGCCTAATTGTTGGGGATGGGCTGCAATGGCAGCTAAAGCTTCCGGCTCAGTGGCCGTAAATCTACTAATAAGGCGTTCAAGATCAGAGGTAGGCATCGCTACAGAGGTATCCAGAACAGGTTTAAAGAGGTCTCCTACCGCCTTGCCAAAGAGAAGGGGAGGTCCTAGAGGGACTATGTTATCATAAGACTTTCCTGACCTAGTCGCTATATGGCTAAGCGGTATAGAAATTTTATTTTTCCCCTCCCCCCCACCGAGACCACAGGAAGGGCCTCACACGGGAGAGAGAGTCCTACGTGAGAAAGGAGATCAGGCATGCGAACAGCAGTATGAAAGAGATAGGCATAGGATTCATCATCAGGTAGTTCGCCATAAGGGGTTACACCCATAGTAGTAGGAACTAGAGTAGTATTGAGAACATCCAGGTCCTCGAAAAAGGAGTAATCTGCGCGACGGGAGAGTGCATCTGGTACTATGTTATCTACACCCTTAACATACTGAAGTTTAAAAGGGGAAAACTGTGCTAAAAACTCCATCCAGCGCGCTTGACGAGGGGTAAGGTTGGGTTGGGAGAGAAGATGGGTAAGGGGACGGTGATCCGTTTGGATAACTAATCTATAAGGATCTATTTCACAGGGTTCATTCAGGCAGACATCAAATTGAGCACCTTTAAGAAAGTGCTGCCACGCGTGGCAACAATACACCACCGCTAAGAGTTCCTGCTGGTGTACGGGATAGTTACGCTCCGCAGGGAGCATTGTCCTAGAGATATACTCAATTGGCTGTAAGCCCTGACCCTGATCCTGGAGAAGGACGCCCCCTATAGCTACCTTACTAGCGTCTGTAGCTACCACAAAGGGTTTAGTAGTATCCGGTAGGATGAGTACAGGAGGAGAGAGGAGTAGAGATTTTAGACACTGAAAGGCTGACTGACATTCACTACTCCAGACAAAGGGGATATCCTTCTTTAATAAATGATTAATAGGGGCTGCTATAGTTGCGAAACGCGGGATAAAACGCCTATAGTAAGAGGCAATCCCTAGAAAACTACGTACACCTTTAACATCGGTAGGGGTAGGCCATTCCTGAATTGACTTAGTTTTATCCGGGTCGGTAGCGACCCCGGCATCTGACAAGACATGTCCTAAAAATGGTACACTCCTACCAGAACGAACTTTAGCACGGCGAGCCCACAAGGAATTTTCAGCCATTATCTCTAATACTTTCTTTAAATCACGTAGGTGCGTTTCAAAATCAGGAGAGTAAATAAGGATATCATCTAAGTAAGCTTGAGCACAAGAACGGTCATGCTCAGATAAAGAAACAGAGGAGAAGGAAGGATCCTTTAAATCAGATGACACTTGAGGAAGGTGAGAATTCCCCATAACAGGTCTAAGCACTTCATTCATTAACATTTGAAAAGAGGCAGGAGAGTTACAGAGTCCCATAGCCGCTACTCTAAACTGGTAATGACCAAAAGGGGTAGCAAAGGCGGTTTTATGGCAATCCTCAGGAGCTATCCGCAGTTGCCAAAAACCATCCGCACAATCCAATACTGTGAAACAAGTGGAACCTTTAACCTTATTAAATATATCATCATAGTATAGAGATTTGACATGGCTCTGTATAGAGGTTTATAGCTGGGCATTTGCTTTGGTTTGAGTGATTTCACTCTGCTGTAAGTAATTATATTATTAAAATATATCATCAATACGAGGTAGAGGGTATTTAGACTTCACAGTAATATCATTCAACTTCCTATAATCAGTAACTAGGCGAAACTTGCCATTTGGCTTAGGAACTAACAGGACACCAGCTGAGTAGGGGGAGTTACTAGGCTCTATCAATCCTGCTTCTAATAGTGACACTAAAATCTGTTTTAGTTCCTTTAATTCAGTAGGGCCCATTCTATACATCGGAGAGTGCGTAGGAACTGCACCGTCCTTGATAACTACACGGTGTAAAACAGAACGAGGAGGAGGATAAGAAGGAGTCTTTTCTTCAAAAACTTTTGAGGAATCTATCACAGCCATGTATCTTACTATTTCATTTTCAGTAAATCCCACTCCTATTGTATCCACTGTGTTTACATCTATATCCACACTATTATTAGTGATAGGTATCTCCTGTACTTCTAACTGAAGGAACATACATAATAGGTATCCACATTCCTTTAGTTCAGATCGCAATTCATCATTGGACATTAATACTTCAGGTATAGGTCTTACAGGAGGATCAACAGGTGTAGGAGGAGTAATATCTACCAAGGATAAATTTTCTAATATATAATGACGTTCCGGTACCCAGTAAGAGCTATCTGGAAACCAAATGACCATGGTATCATAATTAATAGTAATCTTATTATCCTGGTGCCAATCTAATCCTAGTAATACATCAGCGGTAGTGATAGGGCCTATAGTGGCCGTCAGGTTGATAGTACGTCCTTGTATGACCAGGGGAAGGGACACCGTACCCGGGGAATGACTGGTGCGACCGTCAGCATAATGAACAGTGACAGGTTTGGTGTGAGGGATAGGGACTAGTCCTAAACGCCTAACTAGGGCCTCGCTCACAAAGGAGCTAGCCGCACCGCTATCTACCAACACAGAGACATTCAAAAGTTCATCAGCATGCAAGAAGGGGTCTACAACAGTATGGGGAACGGTTAGGCCACCATTCAAAAACATAAGAGGACGGACACGGAGTGGTAGGGATGATTCAGCTCCTACAGAGGTTATAAAAACAGGCAGGCAAAAATTTTTATCTGGGGTACTATCTAAGGACCTGTCCAGGTTACCCCCGGCTGACAGGCCTACTGTTCCCCCTCCCCCCCCAAATCCATCGGAACTAACCCCGAAGAAGACCCTGGCGAAAAAGCCACTGCTGGAGGGTCACGAGGGATCGAAGAGGGTGCGGGAGCCTGATTATCATAGGGGAACCCTGGGGGTCCTGTCTGCACAGCATTCAGCCTACTAGGGGTAGCTGAGGGAATGCGTCCTGGATTGGGACGAATGGGAGCACGCTGAGGGGTACGAGGAGGGCGAGCGTCGGGATGAGGGGGAGCACCCGAAAGGAACTTGGGGCACTCACGTTTAAGATGACCTACTTCCTTACAATGATAGCATGTGATATGAGAGACATCAAGAGCTGAAAGGTCAGTAACGCAATTATCTAATTCTTCTACATAGGAGTTCTCCTCCTCAGGGGTAAGGATAATGTTATTAATACGGGAACGGGTAGGAAGAGAAGGAGTGGCGAAGAAATCTGCTACTCGCAGGAGATGCTGACGCACATGCTTGAGGGGCAGATCAGTAAAACGGTAGGCAGAGAACTGGCGCTTGACTTCACGTAATAAGGGTCTACTGAGGCCTTGTAGGAAGCGAGCACGTACTTCTGCGCCCGACAAATCCCTAATTCGTACCATCTGTGCATCAAATTCTTTCATATACTCCTTAAACGATTTAGTACCCTGCTGCAAGGTACCAAAGGCTAATCTGTCCTGCCAATCTGCATCAGGAGGGACTAAATGGTTCTCTAAACGCTTAAACAATTCTGCTACTGAGTTAGGGTAGGCATGAGAGGCCAAAGACTCACACTGGATAAGGTTAGCAAGCTCAGGAGTAATACAGGTAGTGAGGAGATAGTGAGGAACTAGTACAGCATCAGAGAGACGCCATCTATTATGATTTTGCCACGACTCTGTATTCTGGGTAAGCAACATAATGAAAGTGAAAAACTGTTGAGGGGTAGACTTAACATCCAACTTGGGTAGGTTAGCAAAGAGGGGAAGAGCAGGGGGCTTAGGGGGATTAGACAAGTCAGTTTTACCCATGGGGCCACTGTCTTCCACTGCTACATACGTAGGATAGAAAGAAGGAAGAGGAAAGGTTTTGGATAGGGGTCTAGAAGGGGCCACCGTTTCAGGATGGTGCCCGTAGGAGAAGGGAACAGCATATTGTCCACGGAGGGAGGAGTAGGCAAAATGATCATAGTTCCTATCATCTAGGGGCATGGTGCTGAAATCACTATTAACTTCTAAATCAGCCACACGGGTAGGGACCTGGGCAGCCTCGTAGGCCGTATCAGGGTAGGACCAAGAGGCAGGGGGATAGAAGGGAACTGCACTAGGGCGCCCAGAAGGGCCGACAGGGGCCGAGGTACGACCCGTGTGAAAAGAAGGAATGGAAGGCACAGGGTGGGTAGGAGGTCTAGAAATATTGTCAGGGTGTGAGAACCTAATTGAAGGTTGAGCCAAGGTTGCAGGAGGGGCAGGGGCCTGGTTCAGGGTAAAGGAAGGGTCATCACTAAATCTGACTCGCATACGTTGTTCATAGGTAGGAGGGGTAAGTGAGGGACGACGGCGACCACCAGTAACAGGAGAAGGAGGTGAGGTACGAAGATTACCTTGAGGAGTGAGATGGTGCACCGTTTCAAGTGAGTCCCGTCGGTTACCACGAGTATTGGTATTGTTATTAGTGTTATTATTATTATTAGTAGTAGTAGTATTGGTAGGTATAGGCGACATATCTCCACCCACTGGGTCCATCTTTAATTAAGTAAAGGAATAGGAATCTAAATGAAAGCAATAAAGGAAAAGGACAAGGCCTAATTTAAAGCAAGGAAGGAAAAAGGAAGATAATAAGAAAGGAAAAAAATTTAAATCAATCCTTTTTAACAACAGTAATGGATAGGGAACCGAATTCTAAGGTGAGAGGAGTATCCAAGCTAGATGAGGATGCAGCCCGTTTAGGGGGAGACGAAGGAGGGGTAGCAAAATCTAGAGCTTCTACAGGAGGACGACCATGAGGAGTAGAACGTACGTGTAGGCCTAAATCTGATACACTATGGTCTATAAGGAATTGTTGGGCTTCCTCGAAGGTAACAAATTTCTTATACCTAACTACGTTATATGTACGGTTTTGCACTATCTTCCTAGCATCTGACCAAGAGAGGAAAATGGCTGACCATTGAGGGGTAATAACTACGTAATATTTAGCTAAGCTATTGTCACTGGACGAATGGGAAGGCGCAGTAAAAACACGACGCTGGCTCATGGTAACGCACCTGGTGGGTCTTGTGACGTCACGCTAGAAAAAGGGGTAGGCGACTTATCTGGGCGATCTGGATCACCGAAAGCAGCATGAGGGCGGAATTGTCCAGCGCTCGTCCTAAAATCAGCGACCGAATAGTCCAGCGCTCGTCCTTAAAGCAGCGACCCGTATCTCTGCGGGTGCGGCCGTCTAATAAAACAGCAGCACGAAGGAAAAAGGTGTAGGCTATGTACCGCGACGCTAATCGTCTCACGCTGGCCGATCCGAACAATAATAATCCCCTATCTACGACAGGAAGCAACCGTAAGCAGGAAAACAAGGCGAAGGACAGGCTATCTACGAAAGGGTTTATCCGCGCTGCGAGCAGGTCTAGCATCTAGGCAGATCGTGTCCCGAACCGGGCAGCACTACTCTCCCAGCTTGACGGCGACCCGCCCATTACCTGTCAAGAAAGTGTCGTCTTCGTATCCCTGGACGCGGAAGGGTTCTTGCAAAGGCGTATGTGACAAAGGACCGTCGTCTCGTTCTCTACCTACGAAAGTTCCTCCGGAACCATTGTTACGTCCTAAACTTCGACCGCCACCTCTACCTCTACTGGACCTGATGCTACCTAAATTGGTCAGGCCTCCTCTACTCAAACCCCTAGCGAAAGACGAACGAGACGAAGCCGATCTCAATGCATTTACGTATGTGTTACTGTAATACGCCATACAACCATTTACCCGAACCCGTTTATTCCAGGAATAGAGGAAGGAAACACACTACACTGCCGTGACCCAAGCCTATATGTGTTAATTCATTTAACACACGCCGAGTGACCACACGAGGGGTAGAACGTGCATAAATGGTCACCAACGGTCCAATCATGCTCGGGCCGACATGGCCCTCGCCTACAGATACACCGGCAAAGGCACAGATGCACGCTGGTCCACTACATTCTACCAAAGGATAAGGACCACTAATAAAGTACGCGGCGCGGCGCCCAAAAGCACCCAGTGTACCACAGTAGTAACTGTTACGAGGACAATAGTGTCCCAGTTGGATCTACACGTAAACCTAGGGACAACCGAGGCAAGGGACCTAATTTACGTCCGTAACTACAACGAATTGTTACGCGACCTAACATCCGACTGTCATTCTCAACCGCATCGTTCTAAGTAAGCGTGTTAAGCGGATTGTAACCTGTAAGTCCCGCAGACGTGATAATTCCGGTTGCTTTCAATGCCCAACTTCGTGGTTTTGATTACGTTTATGTCCGGGGAATAACGGAAGTTTGCTGGGCAGTACTTTCTTTTCCCATAGTTAGATGAGATGCTTAGGCTGACACACGGATTTCCGGCCTGCGCGCCGCGTATTGCCTACCGCGGCTGAGCGGGACACCTTAGTACTGTACGGCAGGGCGTACGGTCCTGCGGTGTCATGTGGACTGACGTGTAGTGCGTGCCAGACTGTTCCTAGGCTCTAGCTTGACCCGCCAGATCCGGTGTAGCCCGGTCTGACGGGCCGAGTGTTAGCTGGTTGCTAGTGACGTGGTCGCATGGCATTGCAGTGTACAGTTGTCCACTGGTAGGCGTTGCAGGTAGCGCTGCCATAGGCATATAGGCGTAGCACTGGGGAGTGCCGCAGGACCCGAGTTTGCCCAGTTTCCATCCTGAGCCCTCAAGCTTTCACTACATTCCTTGTATTATTGCTAATACAATCGTCATTCTCATTTCCAGCTTTCGTCAGTTGTCCTACGTCTCACGACGCATTCCAACTTGGACTGAAACAGTTTTTTTTTTCCACACACACACACAAAAAAAACATGGCTTCCAACAACAACGTCAAGGACAACAACAAGGGGAAGGCGCCTGCCAGGCGCACATCCCCCCGCCTCTCGCCGGAGGGCTCGCCCTCCGCCACCGAGGCACCGAGGGTGACGCCCAACGTCACCTTCCGCACGGTGGTCGCCGATCACCCACGGCGTCGGATCCCGCAGGTGGGGACCGGCGCCCGGGGGCTGGCGAGAGGACGCCCGTTTGCCACTGGCGGCTCGTCCGCCATGGCACCCGGGGGGCAGGGCCCCCGGGCACGTGACACCCCCATCGCAGGTGATGGGGGTCGTGAACGAAGCGATTCCTCGGAAGAGGACGGGGAGGTGCCGCCCACGAGGCCGCGGACCTCGATAGAGCTTTCCTCCCAGACGCCGGCGACGTCTGGTAACCTCTCGGTGGGCCGCCAGATGGCCATCCTGGACATTGATCGATATGGTGCGCATGTTCCGCCGCCTGTCGAGTTCGGGCGCCTGCCGTATCTTCTCCCCATTGGGGAAGATGACATTCCAGCGTTCATCTCTGTGAACGGCTGGATCATTCGTCAGCGGTTTCAGCTGACTGCCGATGAGCCGTCGCATGCGATCGATGTTCATCGGACGCACACGATGCTCGAGCGTCGTCTGCGGATGCAGTTCAACTTGATCCAGGTGGCGGTTTGGATGTGGTGCTTTGCCAACAGGCCAAGGCGCAATCCGGGCACTGTGGATCAGTGGGCATCCAGGCAGCGTCAGCGAGATGCGCTGCGCGTGGTGGCCAAGCAGGAGATCGCGCTGACTCCGTTGCCTGCGTGGCCCCAAGTCACGCCAGTTGGCTGGGGAGATGACAGGCGCGAGGCGGCTGCGATGCCGCCTGCGACGGAGCGCGGGGCGGCAGTCGCCCCTACCACGCCAATGGGTGGTGTAACCACCCAGGACCCTCTGGCAGGGCAGAGGGTCCAGCCTCAGCAGCCGGCTCCCCCGCCCAGCGTGGGGGGCCAGGTGGCTGAGGAGGCCACCAGGGTTGCAGGGACCCCGGCGGCGACGCCAGCTCCCGGGGTCGCAGGGACCCCGGCAGCGACGCCGGCGCCTCCGGCGCAGGCGGGGGAGGAAACTCCCATGGAGGGTGTCACTGGCACCTCCAGCGGCTCTGGGGGGCAGGCCCCCTCCAGTCGCACCAAGGACAAGGCCTTGGCTGGGCCGGGTGGGCCTCAGGGTCCCACCCTGGCGGGGCAGCAGCCGGCAAGGCTGGAAGGCGATCTGGAAGGTCGGGACTTCATCACCCTGGGTGATGAGCCTGTGTGGCGGGCCATTCAGGCTGCCACAGCCTCCTTCCGCGGGCTGGCTGACAGGAGTCAGCAGCTGCACATCGCGGAGGCGGGCAGCCTGGTGTGTGCGATTATCACGCACTTACTGGGCTTGCCCAACCTCCACGTGGACACTCGTAGGGTGTGTGACGACTTGCTGCCTGCCCTGCAGGCCCTCCTCTCAGGGAGGAGGGTGCAGGGTGACAGGCTTCGCCTGGTGCGACGCCTGGAGCTCCTGCACAATGCCATCATGACAGGGGCGGGTAGGTGGTTGCCTACCTGGCTGCATCATGATTTTACTAACCCTACTGACGATGACGTGTCTCTCTCTCCCACCTTCCATGACTGGGAGGAGGCCCGCAGCAGGAGGCGGGAAGTCACACATACTCACACCCCCACCCAGCCCACCCCTATGTTGCCTACCCATCCTACGCAGCCCATGCTTGCCCCTCCTGCTCAGCTCACTCAAGTAGCACCTCCCTCTCAGCATGTCTCTCCTGTGAATGCTGCAGCAGCAACCCCATCTTCTCCCTCACCCCCTGCATCCCCCTCCAGGTGGCCCACATACAATGAAAACCGTCCTGTGGATAGGATCAATGTCAGGGGGTTGCCTGAGGGGCATACTAGGGAGCAGGGGAATCATGTACTTCTCTCTCTCCAGCTGGCTAGGGAGGAACTGAATGTCAAGAATTGGTTTGGATCCCTCATGCAGGGGGGGTTTTACCATCAGTCCTCCTCTCAGATTCAGAATATTATCCTTGTCTTCCAGCGTAGGTATCCCAGGTGGCAGGACACACAGGCTAGGGCAGTCTGGGAGGCCTTCATGAAGGAGCTAACTGACCTAGCTCCTCTCCACCCCCTCATCTGTGGACATGTATGGGGCATTCAGGTGGGTAGAGGAATACAGGGTCACCTCCGTAGACTATGTGGCTGAGACCAAGAAATATGAGCTAGCCATCAAAGCCCGTCCTGATGTACAGCAGCTAGATCACAAGTTCTTGCTGCATGCTTTCCTGGAGAAACTCAAACTTGACAAAAACACCTACGCTATGCTTGCAACAGGAATGGCAAAGTACTGGGAGGACATGAAGGAGGCATTGGATTATATCAAGCTGGCCCTGGCCCCCCTCAGCCAGGGGGCCATGGGCACCTCTGTAAAGAGGGTCAGGGGGGAGG